>JABXWE010015809.1:0-38962 GCA_014611495.1 Limonius californicus
CTCAAAACCAACATATATATATATATATATATATATATATATATATATATACATATATACGCGTTACTTATGTAGTATGGTGCATTAAGGATAATCCGAAGCGTTTCAGACTGAAATCATTCTATTATAGCTAGATTAGTGGATGACGCAGTCCCCCAGAGTTGGATCCCTTAGAGCCATACAAGTTTGAAGATTACTTTATAGATCAAAAGCTTGTTGTGGAAGGAAAGTTCAGAATGTCTGCCCAACAACCAGTAATGTTTACTAAATTTCAGATTTAGTTGCTTTTATTTGGTCCATATGTGGGTTCGCCAGGTTAGGCCTCGATCAAGGTGTATACCGAGGTTTCTTGCATTGTCAGATTGTGGTACTTGTGTTCCGTTGATAGTGTTAGGTGGACAAGTGTGTCTTCTTTTTGTAAAAGTGACGTATACAGATTTAGTTTCATTGATTTTTATTCGCCATTTTTTAAACCAATGTTGGATGTCATTGAGGTGGGTTTGTAATTTTATGGAGGCCCTTGTTGGATCTTCATCAGTAGTTAATAGTGCAGTGTCGGCTGCAAAGGGTTGCGATTGAAACTTCCTCACAGGTGAGTAGGTCTGCCGTGTACAGTAGGTACAATACCGATCCTAGAACACTCCCCTGGGGTACTTCAAAGCCTATGGGGATCAGATTGGTAATGTCTTCTTCGTATTCGACTTGGAAGAGTCTGTCGTGTAGGTAATATTGTAATATGAGGTAAATGTTATAAGGCAGCCACTTTTTTAGCTTGTACAATAGACCTTTGTGCTAGACTTTATCAAATGCCTGGCTAACGTCTAGAAAGACAGCACTGCAGTATTTCTTGGCTTCAAAGGTGGCATTAATAATTTCTACTACTCTATGAACTTGTTCAACTGTGGAGTGCTGTCGCCGAAAACCGAATTGATGGTCTGGTATCAGGTGTTGTTCTTCTAGAATAGGTATTAGTCTCTTAAGTAACAGTTTCTCAAATAACTTTGAGATTATGGATAATAAACTTATGAGTCTGTATGACTCTGCCGTGTTTGGAGGCTTTGCCAGGCTTTTGGATTAAGATGATTTTAGCAACTTTCCATTAACTGGGAAGTGAGCATTTCTTAATATTGCATTAAATATAAATGTGAGCACTGTGAAACCCATGGGTGGGAGTTCTATTAAAATTTGCCCTGTTATTAAGTCATACCCGGGTGATTTTCTTGTAGGCAGTTTTTTTATTGTATCTTTTATCTTTTACTTTAATGGCTTACAATAGCGATGATAGTTGCAACGATGGATCTAAAAATCTGTCTAATTCTTCTTCGTCAATTCCAGGTGTTCCAGGCAATGGTTGGAAAATTTTTTTGAGATGTTCGGCAAAAACTTCATCTTTTCGGCATCGCTTCTCGCTCATGTTCCGTTTTCTTTACTAGTGGAACGGGTTTCTGTGGTTGTTTTAGCCTTTTGGTGGCTTTCCATAGTGAGTAATCACTTCCTCCTGTAGTCGATAAGCCTTCGATGAATTCTTTAGAGCTCTTACTGCAGCGTTGTAGAGTTGTTTTTCTTCGGGTATTGTCGAGTGGCAGACTCCTTTCGTAATCTTCTTTTCTCTGCTATTTTATTAGTGATTTCCGCTGGGTATCTTTTCTTTCTGAGTTTTTCTGGTAGTACAGGCGTTGATTTCCAGGCAGTGTTCTGTACTGCCTTCAAGAAATCTTCAACTGCTGTTTCGATGTTGTTCGTTATTTTTAGTTTTATCTTTAGAGAGATATTTTCTTCGAGTATCTCTCGAAAGTAGTCCCAATCAGTGAGATGACTGTATAGTTGCGGCGGCTTAGTTACAGTGATTATGGATCTTCTTATGGTTAATATCACAGGAGTATGATCTGACCAGAGGTCAAAACTCTCTTCAAAGTTTATATATGCTTGTCCAATACCCTTGGTGATGTAAAAGTCTAAGCGGTCTGGAATTTTTGCCAGATCAGTACTCAGTAGGCCAATAAGTAGGTTTACTCGTGGAAATATGGTTTAGATGCTTTTCTTACATTACTGATTGCAGAGTTCGTCCTCTCGGGGGCATTGTAGTCTCCACCAGAAATGGATCTTGGGCCTAGAACAATAATATCATTTGCAAGCTCGAGGCGATTTCTTACTTTTGTTTTGATGGCATTCATTGACGAGAGACTTATTTCGCACAAATATGATGTAGCAAATGGCACCAAACACTTTATAGCTTTTTCCGCAATCTCGTGGTATTCTAGTTGTCTAAAATTGGTCCAATCTACGCTCTGGTAAAAGTCTAGTTTCAACAGTCAATTACATGATATTTCAATAGGTTTTTCTTTCGTGTATGTTAAAATTGCAGCTTGTTTAACGGAATTGTCTAAAAATGGATTCCGTATATATCTGTGATTGTCATAACTGTTTAGAATTTTTATTTTTGGGAAATAATCAATGAGCTTTTGTTTTAAACTGTGCAAACTGCCTTGCATATTTGCACAGATGTGCTAGCAATTTATCATGTTATTATCCTGAAATAAGTCTTCGATGAGTTCTTGAACGCACTGGAATGAATAAAACTTCTTCTTTCCAGTTGAAGTCGACCAGAATTCAAGTTTCTTAGAAATCCGATAATTTTGTCCGTAGCTGCTATTGTGTTAATATCGCGGTGTTGAAACTGCTATTCAGAGTGTTTAAGGGTTCGAAAATATCAGCAAAGAAAGCCAGCCTAAGAAGCCAAAGGGAATTGGAAAATATGTTCTCATATTCCGATTTCTGATCCTGCAGATACTTCAGAAGTTCCGCTTTTAACTGAAAAACTCTTTAAAGACCCCTCGAAAGCCATCTTACTTCCGTGTGATAAGACAGATTTGCGTATGAAGAAGCCATATCTTCATAAATTTTTCCTAAAAAATTAGCCTGCAATGCATTTCCCTTGATGGAATTCACCACTTAATGTCATTTTGATACAAGAGCTTCTCGATGTAAGAAACAATGTAACCGTATAGCATTTGGCATTATCTCTTTTAATCTGATAATAAGCCCAAATTGATATCCTGTGATAGCCTTGGTGCCATCGGTGCTTATAGCAACGCATTTTGCCCAGTCAACCTCGTACTTATTAGTACTTTGCATAAAAGTGTTGAGTAAAAATTTTCCGGCGGTATTGACCTCTGATGGAGTACAAAATAATTTATCTTCTATAATACCATGCCCAGGATTATATCTTACAAATGCTATAAATTGGGCACAGTTAGAAATATGCGTGGATTCGTCCATCTGTAATGAGAAGTACATGCCATGCTTTTGCCATGTCACTTATTCTTCTTTTGATAGTATTATTAGAAAGGGGTACTACTTTCAGCTTTCAGCTTGTCAGCCTCTTCTTCATTAACCATTATTTGCACCATTTCAACAGCTTCTGGTAATATCAGATCTTCAGCAACTGTGTGTGGCTTACTGGTTTTTGCAATGCGAAATGCAACACGATAACTTGATACTAGTGCATTTTCATTAGTAGTGGTTGCTGATGTAAAAGTGGCTTACTTTTTGTAGAATGAGTTTAGATTTCTTTTAAACAATTCCACATGCTTTTCTTTATTGTCTAGATGTTTGGTATTTAAATGTCGAAATAGCTTCGATGGCTTCATACTTTCTTTTGATAACGCTTCTCGACAAAGTACGCACTGGAGTTTCTGAGAAGTAACGGTAAAACCATATTTGAGATATTCATCGTTGTACAGTCCATTTTTCTTTGTATTCTTGTCACTGCCAGACGCGGAAGGTTCTAATGACCGTTTTAAAAATTCATCCATATTTAACATAACGAGTATAGCTCATACACAACGTTAAATATTTGTTATCGATTTATTGCACTCAACACACAGTCAGCAGTACAGCACACAATTTTGAAATGATGACTAATCTCATCGCGGTACACTACTTATGTAAAACAAAATGGATTTTCCAGATTATTCCAGTGTCATCTAGCATGCTCCCGAATGTGGTGGAAATTTTCGAACACGCAGAATACATAAATAAATTCCGCTACTTGGTAATAGATGGCGTCAGTTGACCGTTTAGCCGCTGATTCTGAATGAAGATAAGTACTACAAGAGGAGGGTGGCGAGAAAATTTTCAGCCAAAAGGGGGTCGTGCTTTTTAAAAGTTTGGGAACCACTGCCCTAAAGCCATCAAGTTTGGATTCGAACCTCTATAAAACAAAGAAATTCTTGGAATTTTAATGAAGCAAACAGGCTTTATTTTTACTTTCTCCAGAACTTATTTACTTCAAGGCATTCTTAAGCCTGTGATAGATAACAGAGTCACCATACATAGCCGGCAGGCGCAATCGGGCGACGCAAATTAAAAAAATATGGCAAATGGTTAAAAAAGTGGCTATTGTTAAAGGGTGGTTCAAAAAAATGATTGCATATTATTAGAAACGCCCACTATTCTATCGAAATATCCCCTGAATTATGAATTATGAACAAAGAACCAGTATTACCAAATTGGGGATAAGGAAAAACACAGAATATTTTACTTTCACCTTCCTTTCACCGCACAAAAATTGTTAGTTTATGTTGTACCTGTGTGACGTTAGTCTTAAATCTTTAAGGCCCGAATGACACGGCACAGAATTTTGTCCAAAATTTTGTACAAAATTGTCTGTGAGCATGCGCAAATAGGTGCAAATTACCTTGACATCTGCGAAAAAACTGTCAAAATAATCAAGTGACTGTCGATAATGTAGAATTCTATCAAGATTTCATAATACTAGGTTGATGCATAAGTTCGCAGCGACTTTATTTATTTATTTTATATGAACGCACGACAAAGCAACCAAGCTGTAGCAATAAAGAACGCGAGCGAGATAAGAGAAAGTGCCCGGGGAATCGCCGCGGCGGGGTAAACACGTGGTAAACATATTCTTCTCTGCCCTCTGTGATCGTTGATAAACACTAAAAATTGCTCGTTTGCATATCGATGCGACGCCGATTTGGTCAAAATTCTAGAAAATTTTAGAACGTAAATCTACAGAATTTTGAACAAAGTTTTTAACAAAATTTTGCTCTATGACACGACACATAATTGTGTAAAAACACTTTGTACAAAATTCTGTTTCGTGTCATACGGGCCTAAGAGCTAGAGAGGGTGTTATGATAGAATCTCCTAAAACCTATTACTTTTAAAGAATGTCTTGAATTAAGAAAGATTTAAATAGACATTCGCCAAGAACGTATTAAGAACAACAGACCAATTGGCAGTCAATAGCAATTTTAATACAAACGACGATTAATCTAGCATTATATAAGGTTATTAAAATTTATTTATGCGTGAGGCCGCCATTATTTTTTGGATTGAGTGATGTATAATGAGCATCCATATTGCCTATTTCCGTCAAAAAAGAAGAAACAAGTTAAATTTTGCTTGGTACAAACATTTTCTAATGTCATATTATTAACGTAGAATTAGTTTAAATTAATTTACTTATATTTGACTTTACGAACATAGAATACCTACTTAATATAATATAATAAACAGGAACGGCACTCCCCCGTTTTCCAGGTCATGTTGTTTGGGGTAATGTTGAACAGGAAATTGATGTAATAGACGCCGTCGCTGATAATCAAACAAACAGCACTAGGCGCATTTCTGAAAATGTAGGACTATCACAAAGTTTTTTTTGGAGGACATTGCACCGAGAGATGATTCATCCGTACCATCCTCAACGTATGCAAGCACTTTATCCAGAAGATGCTGATTGTCGGCTGGAGTTTTGCCGGCTCTCCATCAAGTTGCTGAAAATCCCGATTTTAGTTCTTCTCTCTTATGGCCAGATGAGGCCACATTTACTCGGTATGTAATCAATAACCACCATAACATGCTTGTATGGTGTGTAGGTTTTTAGCATAAATGTTTTGGGTGGTATTTTTCATAATACCTGAACGAATAAATGGAAACCGGTACACAGCATTTTCAAGGGATACCTGCATTATTTGATTTAATTGAAGATGACATGCTTAATATAATGCAACAAATGACAGCGCACCACTTCATCAGGGAAGGGAAGTAGTAAGATGGCTCAATAATCACTTTTCTGGCAGATGTTTTGCTCGTGAGGGATCCAATGCTTGGCCGCCACGATCACCAGATTTAAATCCTTTGAGTTTCTATCTTTGGGGCCACATGAAGCAGCTAGTCAGCGTTGAAGTGGCAACATGAGAAAAATTGATGGATCGCATACACCATTTCAAACATTAGAAATGATCAAAATATCCTGGCTCACGTTTATGACTCATTTCTCCGTCGATGTCGTGCATGTATTACAGCAGGTGGACTACATTTTGAAAATTTGTTTTAAAATGAAATAGCAAGGTAACAGCAGCAGCATCCAGTACCGTCCAAAAACTGTACGAATGGATTGGGCGGTGTAAGATACAGTCCTGCAGAGACGCTCAATGTGATCGCATTTATTTGTTTTATGTGTTTTGTTCAGATTGTGTTGATTCTGTCATAACACATAATTTCTGAAAATGTATGGTTAAAAAATTGGTTTATGTGGGTATTTATGAAATATATAGACTGGTTTGCCATGAATTGTTTTTAAATCAAAACTAACATGAATTTTATACACGAAATTAAATTTACAGCGACCATTTAACGCCCTGTATCTCGGCATCGCATTATTAATGTGTTATCTTCAAATGACCTCATGAACCTACTGTAACGGTTTGTCCCCGAGTATGTAAATCACCCTGCACACAATAACATTTAAAAGAAATTAAATCCAAAGTAATGTATTAAAACACCAATTTCAAACGCTAAGAAGAAGAATCAAATGGCACTCGTGATTATAAGACCGCAAATCATAATGTCCACAATATTATTGACGCTATAACGAGCTGCAAGATTCCATTGTTGAGTAGAATAGGTTTGACGGTAGTCATTTTAAAATTAAAAAATATGTATAGAGAAAATTTCCTTGTTCAATGGTTGTAAAACAATTGCAAATTAGTAGAGTCTGTACCATGGGTAACTATTACTATACTACTCAGTGGGGAATGTTAGAAATAGAAAACAATACAAGTTTGCTCTGGAAAGAAACAGTTTTCTGTGTCCCTGATCATTCATGAAATATATATACATTTTTATGTACCCCCTAAAACACCTTGGCGTATTCCCAGGGATACGCGAACACCTAGTTAAATATCACACCTCTAGAAAATTACATTAAAGTAAATAAACTACTCAAACATGAATAGGGTTATTGCAGTGTGAGACACTTACATGCAACACCAATTGCATTTATAATAGAAAACTACCAAAACAACAAAATGTAATGTCTTTTTAGTAATGAACATGAAAATTGTCTCCTTTCACTTAACTTCTTCTTCTTCTTAATTTAGGACATAGTCCTGTTATTTTTCCAATTCTGCCTCTTAGTCCTGGGACGCTGATGTCCAACTTTCATGCCATCGTTTTGGGGGTCGTCCTTGGGGTCTCTTTATGTTCGGCCGTTCCTTTCTTACTATTTTTGCTAGTTGTCGTCCATTCTGTTTATATAGTACGTTCCAGTTGCGCCGTCGCGTTCTCACCAATTTCACCACATCTTGAATTTTGCAGGTTTCTTTGATGTTTCCGTTCCTTACTCTGTCGTGTAGGGTAACGCCTGCTATGAAACATAGAGTTTTCATCTCTATAGTTCGCATAATGCGTTTTGTTTTGGATGTTTCGGCTCTGATTTCGGCGGCGTAAGTTAAAGTGGGCCTGACGCAGGTTTTGTAAATACGTGTTTTACCTTCTACAGACATGTGTTAATTTTTCCATATCACATCTCGTAGGTAACCTGATATAGCTGCCGCTTTCATTGCTTGTGTTCGGACTTCCTCGTTTAGGCTTCTCGTGCTGGATGTATTTGCACTTAAATAGTTGAAAGTCATAACCTGTGCTATTGTGTTATTATCGACCGATAATTTCCTTCGAAACGGTTCTTTCGAGATGGTCAACTTAAATTTATTAAATTCTAATACCGCGTGACACCTCCTCCGGCAGTAATAACTGCTCTGCACCTTACTGGTATACTCTCAATGTAATTATCAATATGTTCTTGTGGAATTTTATGCCACACTACCGACAATACATCCCTCAGCCGTTGCACAGTAGTAGGCCTTGAGTTATGATGATCCAGCTGTCTCTGCAAAAGGTCCCATGCATGCTCGATGGGGTTGAGGCCTGGAGATAGCGGAGGAACAGTAAGATGGTTTCTTTCCTCATCTCGAAGCAATGCGGTCTTGCGTTGTCGTCAAGAAAAACAAAATATTTCCGTCCAACAGAGTTACGACGGTTTAGAACATGGTCTACAATGATCTGTTAGGCATAACGTTGGCCCCAGGACATCTCGGGAGGGGGGGAGGGTATGAGGTAAATCCTACATCAAATAATCGATTTCTCACAGTTTGGTCGGAAACTCAATTTCCTGTGGCATTCTGGAGCACTTGCTGTAGATGTCGAGCAGTTGAAAAGGGGTGCATTCTTGCATTAATTACTAGAAGTCGATCCGCACGAGGTGTTGTGGTGCGAAAAGATCCACTTCCAGGCATTCCTGCAGTCGTATCTTATCTATTTTAACATCAAACATTGCCGCTTGCTCTAATTATCACTGTTAAACACACATTTTGTGACATGGAAATTTGTAGGTGTTTCTGATATATTTCGGTACCCTAAAAACGAATTTAAAAACAGAATTTGCCTATCACCCACGAATTTTTAGTAACAAGCATTTATATTTTGCAAATATGCAACATATATGCATATTGCGCCATTTTGTGTAATGTATGGGCAGTGACGAATATACCATGTTAAAACAAATTCATTCCTGTCTATTGCATGCGAGAAGTACGCACCAAATCAGATATTGTGCATTAGTAGGCATTAACTGGCGTATGAAGTTACTGCATTTCCTATATCGTGCCACGAAACGTCGTTACTAACGTGTTTGTGTTCTATATAATTGATTTATGTTTATTACTGTTATGTGATTGACTGTGAATTAACAAGTAAGTGCAGTGCCTAGGCAGTGTGTAAATAATGTCAACAGTTTTTGTTATGTGCGTGGGGAACTAACTTTTAAATCGCAAAAACGTACTGTCACTCCACTTGTACGAAGAGCTTACAAACTTTATTTCGGAGTTAAAGTAGGAGATCAAGATAAGTCATGGGCTCCGCATACATGTTGTAAGACTTGCGTAACATTGTTAACAGGTTGGTTGAAAGGTACAAAACGTAAAATGCGCTTTGCAGTACCAATTGTGTGGAGAGAACAGAAAGACCATGTCACAGATTGTTACTTTTGCCTCACTAACATAATGGGCATCGGACCGAAGTCCAAGCATAGGTACTGTGCAGTATCCTAATTTACCATCAGCTTTACGGCCCGTCGAACGTAGTAAAGATCTTCCTATCCCAAATCCACCAGAATCTTGGAGTTTGGACGACGAAGATCCTCAAAGCGTTGGTGTTCCAACTGATGATATGCAATTCGCACAGGTAATCGAAAATGATCCACTATTTCGAGCACCAGAATGTTCTACAGAACCACATCTGATTTCACAGGCTGAACTGAATGATTTAGTTCGAAATTTAAAAATAGCAAAATCACAGTCAGAACTTCTAGCATCGAGATTAAAAGGATTGAATCTCCTGGAAGGTGACGTACATATAACTCACTACCAAAAACATCAAAAAGGACTTGCACATTGTTTCGGTCAAGAAGGGACTTTGGTATATTGCACGATGTTGACAACTTATTTCACGCATTAGGACAGAAACATGAACTAAGCAATTGGCGCCTATTTATATATTCTTCAAAACTTAGCTTAAAAATAATTTTGCTTCACAACGGCAATAAATACCCATCTGTATCTGTAGCTCATGCCGTTCATATGATGGAATCATACGAGAATAGGTATGCGATATCTCCTCCAACACATCCGGTATAATGACTGAGTGGTCAATCTGTGGAGACCTAAAAGTGATAGCGCTTCTTCTTGGACTTCAGCTGGGGTATACAAGATACTGTTGTTTCCTGTGTGAATGGGACAACCGTGCACGAGATCGTCACTGTATACAGAAGCAATGGCCACTACGTCAAGCACGAAGTCGGCGTCAAAAAAATATTACTAACGAACCACTGGTTGATCCTAAAAACGTATTTCTACCACCACTGCATATTAAACTGGGTTTAATGAAAAATTTCGTTAAAGCATTAGATCGAAACGGAAGAGGGTTCTGTATGTAGGTATCTGAAACAGAAATTTCCGAGAGTAAGTGAGGCAAACATTAAAGAGGGCACATTTGTAGGACCACAAATACGAGAAGTAATGAACGATGGCGAATTTGACAACTTGCTAAATGAAGTTGAACTAAGAGATTGTGACCAATTTTCTTGGAAATGTCGAAGCTGAAAATTACAAAGATTTTGTGACGGAATTACTGAGTGCCTACAGAGAAATGAGATGTAACATGTCTTTAACAATTCACTTTCTGGATGCTCATCTCGATTTCTTTCCGGAAAATTTGGGTGCCGTAAGCGACGAAAATGGAGAACGGTTCCACCAAGCCGTTGCAACCATGAAAAAGCGATACCAAGGCAAATGGAGTCCTAGTTTGTTTGCTGATTACTGCTGGACATTAATCCGTGATGCCCTAGAGTCTAGACCAAATATCGCCGTAAAACATCCGCAACAACATTTTGAAGTAAGTGCAACATTAAGAACATACCGATATTGATATATTTCCGTATAACGCACAACACTTTGTAGCAAATAAAGTGTGGGCGATAGAGAAAATCCAAGGTCAGTTTCTGCTTTCTGGTGAAATTTTACATTACATACGCCATGTTATATCCCTATCACAAAAAAATTGATTTTTGTTTACCAGTGATTATCAATAATAGACGACCATTAGCCGCCAAATACAAACATATATGCTTCATATTACAATATCCCTATTCATTTTTGAGTAGTTTAGTACAGTTCTAACAGAAAACAATGACCTGAAAAACTCATTCATTTATGACCTATTTTTAAACTTAAAAACAAATAAAAGGATTATATATAAAAAAACCTAAAACTAACATCCTTGCGAGAACCCCATCTTTTTAATAACAGTAAATGTATTAAATATAGTAAAACTTATAAATCACCGGCTCAACAACATGACCCCATGAAGTAACTAAGTTAAGAAATTTTCCATTATTCTACACAGCTCACAAAAGTCTAAGGAACAAGCGTATTTTGCCTTAAAACACGATTTATTACTAGATAATATAACAAGTATGACTTGTTTGTTAGCTGTCAAACGTGTACTGTATCGCAAACTTTTGTTTTTTCTTCTGTTTGTTATTAGTGCCAATTGTTTTCATAGTTAATGAAGCTTAGCGTTGCTGTGCGTTTTGTAAACTTTTTTTGTCTCTGTGTTTTGGCTTTTGGTGACAAAATTTTTCACTGTTTAGCTGTAATTAAGTGAAAACACATTATGGAACGTCGCCATTTATCACGAGATGAGATGTTACGCGCTGTGGGTATGCTTGAAAGTGGCAGTCACCAAGTTGAGGTTGCTAACAGGTTAAACGTCTCTCGAGGAGTAATCTGTAGGTTATGGCAACGATATCAGGACACTGGAAACGTGGCCGAAAGACATTCCGGTAGGGGTAGAAAAACCACTGCAGTTCAGGACCGTTACATAACTTTGGAAGCTAGACGTCATCGTAATTATACAGCTACCCAACTTCTTTCAAGTTTTCAGAATGCCCATGGACTGGGTGTCAGCTCACAAACAATCAGAAACAGACTACATGAGGTTGGACTTCACGCACGTCGTCCCCTTAGAGTTCCTGCTTTACGTCCGGAAAATCGCGCCGCTCGTTTAGCTTGGGCTCAAGATCACGTTAACTGGCATGAAGAAGAATGGGCTAACATACTCTTTTCTGATGAATCCCGGTTTGGATTTCGGCCGGATACTAGAAGAATAAGAGTGTGGCGTGCAAGCGGTGCTCATGAACGCGTTAGACATGTCCAGGAAGTTCATGGATACCGAGGTGGAACAATTATGGTATGGGGTGGAATTTCTTCACAACGTAAAACAGACCTCGTTTTTACTAATGGGTTTCTTGATGGAAATCAATACCTAACGAATATTCTGCAACCCATAGTGCGTCCATTTGCTCAACAGGAGGGACAAAATTTTCAATATATGCACGACAATGCTCGCCCTCATATTGCTCGAGTAGTCCAGGAATGGTTTCGTGAAGAAGAAATAGCCGTGTTGCCTTGGCCAGCACAGTCCCCGGACCTAAATCCAATCGAGCATGTTTGGGACATGCTTCAAAGAAGACTTTATCCTACCATGGATGCCATACATACGCGTCTGGAATTTGAAAACGCTATACAACGGCAGTGGACTTTAATACCCCAAGAACAGGTTGCTCACCTTATTTCCAGCATGCCAAGACGATGTCAGGCTGTCATTAATGCAAGAGGTGGGAATACATCATATTAATTTAATTGTATAGTTAAAATATTGTTTTGTTTTAAAAATTTAAAAATTGTTGTTACGTAAATAATTCTTATAAATTAATATTGCCAATATAACAATGAACAAAATAGTGTTGAATAATTTTTAAAAACTTATTTCAATGGTTACAATTCTATTCCAATGTTGTATTTTACACAAGAGGCTATCTATGAATAAAAACTGCCTTGTTCCTTAGACTTTTGTGAGCAGTGTATATTGTTAAAAAAAATATTGGTATCGGACCCTGTCCTGATCATTTCAGAACGACTTTCAATAGGCTAGGTATCATTACTAAAATAACTTTTTCGACAATATTGCAGAAAAATTATTACCAAAAGTTATAAAACAAGAGTGAAAATATATAAATATTATTTTCTCAAAAATTAATTTGAATACTCATTTGCAGTAGCCGATTGTAATGAAATATCCTAATTTCTTCATGAAGACTCGATATATAGTAATAATTAAACTAGTACTTAATATTAAGACTACTCATGCGTTTTAAGTTTGTTTTTAGTTTGGATACACTCTAAGTAAAGTTATGGTTTTTAAAAATCACATTGGTCATAATTTTTTTCACAAACCAATTATTAAACAACCAAATCATAAGTTTACACATTTTACAATAAAACTCAACCATTCATGTTATGTACACTTTATTTATTAATTTGCCAAATAATTTGATGAACTAGTTATCACAATATAAAAGTTATCACACGTAGGTATGTAATACAGAAAATAATCTCCCCTCTAACATGGGGATTCAAACCGAATTGTATTTTATTTACATTCTGAACAACTAAAACCTGTTAAAACAGAAAATGGTTAACAATGCATAGGGAAGTTATTTCCAATACAATAATTACGTATTACTTCCGATAAATCAAGCGCACATCAAATTTATATTAATTTTGTCGTCGAAAATGTTTAATAGTGTGATAATTTATTCATTTAGTAATTAAAAAAATGTAACATTTAAATGGCTCAATTAGGTAATTAAGCGTATAGTAAATATACATTTTATCTAGTTTGTACTGTCTATATTGCGCTAAATTCTTTTACATAACTAAACATCTATACACTTTGACTAATGGTATCCTACCGGTCCGAATAGATATTCGGTTCGAATCCCTTAATCATTTGTACAATTAATCTAAGTAGTTGTACCTGCAATTTAGGTTATTATAACGTTAAATATAAAAATATATTTAATATCCACACGTTAAGTTTTAACATCCACAAACTAGGGCACTTCTTCCCATGACATAATAGGACGTGTTATCAGTACAACTTTTCGAGGCTATTTTAAGAATTATATCTTGCGCATTTACATTACCGATTTATTATCTAAAAGAACGGCAATATTCATCTAAAAAACTAAACATTACTAAAATATGTTAACAAATTAAACACTGGGATGGAATTCTTAAAATCTACAACTTATGTTAAATTAAAGAACAAACGTTTTGTTTAAAATTCCAAAAATACACTACCTATCCGACAACCAGCCACTTATTATATTTTATACTGATGATGTTTGGAATGATTGAACAAAAACAAAAATTATTATTACTATAATACAGAATTTATACAGGGTGCGCATTTATAATTGTAATTTTCAAAATGTAGGCAACACACGTTACACTTTCAAAAACAAACTGTCACAGAAACAACATAATCTCTTAAAATAATGGCCTTGTAAGACATGTAGTGTGTTGCATACTTTAACATTCTAAATTCACTTTTTTTTTTAAGTGAGCACCCTATACATTAGCATATCGTTCTAAGAGAGCTGAATAGATGTCATTTTTTTAATTAAGATAAACAACCAGTACGCACAATGTGAATTGTAGTTGTTGCGATATAAATCAAACTCAATGAGAAAAATAAGATTACTGCAATAACAATTGTAACAAGCTGGGAATAATGCATAGATAAAATGAACATGTGTCCCTTCTCCACTATTAACATACTAAATGAACAGTAAAAACGAATGTTTCATCACATTTACATTACCTGTAACAGTCGGCAATATCTTATTTAAGTTAACAGCCACATTAACCGCACTACTTACATTTTCAAATAAAAATATCAACTTAGTTATTTCCCTAATATTTTCTGTCCTACAACATTATCCGAAATAATGAATATTGCCGATCTTATATATTTTTAATAAGCGAAAATATTACGCAGTCTACTTATGGTAAAAATGTTGTATGTTTTAAAATAACTGTTCAAAGAAACTAAGTAACTAAATGACAACTAAACTGTAACATCACAGTCAGCAAATGTTAAATATTTGCCTCTGCTAAAATATAAAACAACAAAGGAAAAAAACAATGAACTATCAATTAACAACATATGATGAAACAGAAATGCAATCAACAGCAGCTTTGAAATTCAAAACATATCCAAATCCTTATGTATGAAGAATATGAAAGTATGTAATAAAATATATACATTCTTTTACGACAATATAGTTTCCCGTTACATTACAGAGAAATGGCGTGTAATGTGCATTGATTTTCCTTTTGGCTTACGCTATTTGCAACTTCATAAACATTAATAACATACCTCAGTATATCCTGACAAGTGTCCACAATCTTTTACGAAACTATTAATATTATTACTATCGAGTTTTATATTAATTATGTCCATTGCACAGGTCAGTTAGTTGCCGTTTAATAATGAAATTTATAAAAGCCAGACCTTTCTTAAAATGACGACTTCCTTAAAAATAATAAATAATATTTTATCAACCCACTACCTTATTTTTCACACATAAATTTCGAAAGAAAGAAGAGAAAGAAATGCAACGTTCAAAACCACACGTTTCTGTTTCAGTCTATGTTAACAAATACTATAAACAACAGTTCTAAACTAAAACTGTCATTAATCTATAATTTCAATGGAGGAATCATTGTTGCTATTTTCCATCTCTTTTTCACCATTTTCATTCTCCTTCTCTCTGGCCTTTTTCTCCTTTTTCGGACTGGAGATACGACTCAAAGTGTCCAACTCATCATTGACAGTTGTTGGATTTTCACTGATCATTTGAACTGGGTGGACTTCTTCAATAAAAAAATAAAACAATAAAATGCGTTAAAATTTTACCAACAGCTGTACCTGAAATCAGAATCGCAGCTTCTGATACTACATGGCCTCTATTTTCGTCAAATGCAATCTCTATAGCAGCTGCCTTTTTTGCATTTTTTTGTGTGCATTCGTTTAACACCAAATCTAAGGGTGAACTTTCAGTGTTATGCGATGCATCAGACACCATTATTACAGTCTCACTATGTTTCGTTTCCATACAGGGTTCTTTTTCGCCACTCTCATTCTTCTCTAAAATAGTAATAATTCAATCAATATTGCAGACTACAATAACTGTAATACAAGAACGATATTTTTTTGATTATTTAAGTTATAGAATTTGTACTGATAAAAAGTTGTACCGCAGCACATATTAAAACTATAAAGGGTGTCCCAAAACGTACCGGCAGTATTTCAAAAATGATTTCCAGAACTTATTTATAAAGTCGAAAAGTCCATATAAACATATGTCCTAAACGCAACCATTAACGAGTTATTGTTTATTTCATAATTTATGTGGCTTAAACTTTAGTTCAACGAATTTTATAAAATAAATCTTTTTTTAGTACATTATTATTATTTTATTTACAAGAAATGTTCAAAATTATCTCCATTGTGTTCGATACACAAAGCCGCACGTCGCAGAAGAGATCACTGCGTTCTTAATATGGTTGCTCGGTTACTCCTAATAATATCGGCAGCCTGCTGTATTCTTTGGCGTAATTCTTCTACTGTGTGCACTTCAGTTACATAAACAATCTGTTTCATGTGACCCCAAAGATAAAATCTAATGAAGTCAGGTCCGGCGAACGCGGTGGCCATACTACGGGTCCTCCTACTCCAATCCATCTTCCCGGAAAATGTGCGTTAAACCAAGCTCTAACACGAAGATATTGATGTGCTGGTGCCCCATTCTGTTAATACCACATATATGCTCAGTTTCATATGAAATGCACCACCCATTAAAAATAAAGCTACGTGTTTGAAAATTTGCTAAAATAATGTTTTATTATTGCGTATGAAATAATCACTCTTTCCATTAAAAAAATCAAGTGGTTGTGGTGTTCGTCTACTGTCTCTCATCAACTTGTTGCTTAGAAACAAAACAATATCTAGTAAACATTAATTAATTGTTACGAGATTTTGTTACATTTTGTGAAAGAATTAATGTTTTAAAAAGACTCCAGTAAGACAACGTAGAAATTTTAACCACGTTTCCGATTTTGATAGAGGTCGAAATATCGACATGAAAGAAGCTGAACCTTTTTTTCGTGAAATTGGTAGAAAGGTTAATCGGGACCACACTACAGTTGCACGAATATGGTCTGCTTGGTCAGAAGAAGGCATTCAGCGACATCGTCCAGCTGGCAGACCTCCACGTAGCAGCAATGTTCGTGAAGATCGACTTCATCGAAGAATGGCTTCCCAAGACCGCTTACAAATAACATGGTCTGTTGCTGTAGACTAGATGCGAGCTCTTCACCGCCGCGTGTCATTGGCAAGAATTTACAGAAGAAACTCTTCTTTTGGACTGCGATCCTACCGTCCACTCCAACGGCTCGCTTTAACTGCACATCACAAGACTGTTAGGCTTGGTGTCAAGGGCTGCAGCATTGGAATCAGCAATAGAACGACATTGTCTTCAGTGACGAATCAAGATTTTGTTTGTGGACAAATGACGGCCGTAGGAAGGTACGTCGATATCGAGGAGAAAGACGAAATCTAGAGTTTGTTGAAAGGCGCCATACAGTTTAACACTTGGGGTTATGGCTTGGATTGCGATTTGTTTCGGTAAAATATCACCTCTTGTGTGCGTCCCAGGCATTTTAAATGTTCATCGCTATATTCATAATGTCCTGGAACCGGAATTAGTACCATTTATGCAGACGTTGCCAAACGGTATTTTCCAACAGGATAACGCACGTCCACACACTGCAAATATTACCAGAACGTACCTCCAACAAGCAAAATTGCAAATGTTGTCCTGGCCTGCACGATCACCGGACTTATCGCCGATCGCACATCTTTGGGACATGATGGGCCGAGGACTAAGATTATTGCCAAGAGTTCCTAACAACTTATACGAGTTGAGACACCAACTTGAGGTTATATGGAACGAGATACCCCAGGAGAACATAGACCACTTGATAGAAAGCACGCCACGACGAGTAAATGCTTGCATTGTTGTTCATGGCGATGTTACACATTATTAATTTTGTCTTCGTTGTTGTTATTGTTTTCTTATAATTGTTAATCTTTTTTTTATAAAAACGTGATCATTTCATACGCAATAATGAAACATTATTTTGCAAAGTTTCAAACCCTTAGCTTTATTTTTAATGGGTGGTGCATTCCATATGAAACGGAGTGTATATATAGCGCATTCACAGGCCATTCGGGCCTATTGCTGGACAATTTTCCTCCACTCCTTCCGATCCTTTGCTAGCTCTCTCCACTCTGTTATCCCTTTATCTCTTAGGTCTGCTTTCACTGCCTCCATCCATCTATTTCTTGGTCGCTCTTTCCTTCTTGTGTTTTCTGGGTTGGCTTTTAGTACTGCCTTGGTCTGTCTGCTGTCTTCTAAACGCTCTAAATGGCCTAACCATCTCACCCTCTGTGCCCTTACGAATTGAGTGATTGTTGCGTCTCCACACAACTGCCCTAGTTCTTCGTTATTTCTTCTTTCCTATCCGTCTTCTGTTCTTCTACCTCCAACAATCCTCCTCAATACCTTTCTCTCCCATATCTCCAGCTTCTCTTTTTCCACTTTGTTCATCACCCAAGCTTCACATCCGTACGTCACTGTTGGCCTTAACACAGTTTTATACACTCGTAGTTTCGCGTTTCTTGATACACTTTTCGGTTTCAGTATCGTGCTCAATGCACCCGCACACTTATCACCTTTCACTAACCTTGCTCCTATTTCTTTGATTTTGCTCCCGTCTTCCGTTATTAACACACCAAAATATACAAAGGACTGTACCTTGTCTATTTTCATCGCCCTATTGTCGTCGAGTTTAATTTCTATTTGTTCTCTTCCCGTATTTATTCCCGCTTCTCCATTCATTATCATATATTTCGTTTTTTCTTCGTTTATGAACAGTCCTGCCTTCCTCTCTGCCCTTTCTAGATTCCTTGTTATCCTTTGTAGCTCTTTTGGTGTTCTCGCTAGTAGCGTAATGTCATCGGCATATGCCAGGCACTGGTGACTCTTGTTCGTTAACAGACCAGTTGTATTTATTCCGCTTTCTCTGACTACCTTCTTTAGCATCAGATTAAACAAGGTTGTGGACAGGGGTTCACCTTGCCTAAGCCCATTGCTGACTTTAAAGAATTAGGACATCACATTATTAACTTTGACTCTGATGTGTCGTATAATGTTAGTTTTCCTAATAGAAGACATCCAAGCCACGAAGTAATTCGAGCTGCAAATCACAGTGTTGCCAAGTTTCAGATTCTTTAACTGGCTCTTATGAGGAAACTAAGCATGATAGGAAGTTCCAGTTTGCAATTTTGAGGTCTATATCGGTTGTAGAAAACGTTTACCTGAAGCGTTTAAGGTAATTTAGGGACACCCTGTATATGTTACATGTTTACTTGTAATTTATATTTAATATGTATTAGGTACTACACAGTAGTATGCAAGAACGGAAAAGCACTGTTCAATGCCAATCATTGACCAAAAGACCATAAATCATCATAGCGTTGGGGTAAAAACCCGCAATTATTTGTGAGAAATGTAACTTCGCGTTACAGAAATATTCACTAATAGCAAACCTAATCTAAGGAATTATAGAAAACAACCAACCTGAAAACCTTAGTATAAAATTAAAAAGCGGTAATAACATCGAATATAAATTTAATTTAAAGACTAGTGTAGTGTACCTTGGAACAGAGATGACAAGTAAAGGAGAGTGCAATAGGGAAATAAAAAGGCGGATTACAGCTGGTACAAAATGTGCCGGAACATTAAACAAAGTGTTAAATGATAAAAACATTAGCAAAAAATCAAAAGTTCATATACACAAAACAATAATAATACCCAGTACCTGGACTGTCACAGAAGAAAGCAAAAGGAACTTTGTGTTTGAAAGAAGAATTCTGAAAAGAATATATGGTTGGAAAAACGAAAATGGAATCTGGAGAAGAAGAACCAATGAAGAAATAAAGGAATTATTTAAAGACATAGAAATAAACACAGTTATAACCCAGAGCAAACATAGATGATTAGGACACATAACACGCCTACAAGACAGCGACATAATTACAACCACAACAAACGCAGTATTACCAGGAAGAAATAGAAGAGGGAGACCAAAGAAAACATGGTGAGATAATATAAACGACACATCAACCAGGTCAACCTTATGGCTAGAAATCGGAAGCTGTGGAGAACCCGTACCCAAGCTATAGGCGTTCAGGCTGTTATATATATATATATATATATATACAGGGTGTCTCAGAAAGAATGGGCCAGCGTTTAGTCATAGATTTTTTAGGTAAAAATATACCGATTAAACCTAATATACCTTAGGCAGAAAGTCCTTCCTTAAGAAGTTATAGGGCCTTAAAGTTCAACTTTTTATTTTTTCTTTTTATTGTAATTTCCATAAATCTAAAGATATTTCTTTGAAATTTGGTATACATATTTATAATTATGTACTACAGTGATACAATCATTTTCATTAACCAGACTTGACCGTAAGAGGCACTTAACCCACCACTGAAATTTTCTATTAGCTCTAACTTTGTTATTAGTAGAACATTTTAAAATTTTATGTTATTCTCTGAAAGAAAATTAAAAATTACAAAAATAAGGTACTCTTAGTTCATACGCGTAAATGCAACCGTTTGCCTTAAAATGCTTGTCCCAAGTTTTGGGCTGTAGTTATGACATGCAATTATCAGGTAGCCATGATTGCAAAAACAATGGGTAGTGCTTGTGACCTACAGTAAAGAACAATTCTAAGTCAATTAAATACTTTGGTGTTATAGAAATTGTATTTTTAATTTCTGTTTTGTTTACGATAATGCGTCGACATAACGAATGTGGAGGAATTTTCGTAAACACAAGAAGGAAATTAAAAATACTATTTCTATAACACCAAAGTATTTAATTGACTTAACATTGTTCTTTACTGTAGGTCACAAGCACTACCATTGTTTTTGTGGTCATGGCTACCTGATAATTGCATGTCATAACTACAGCTCAAAACTTGGGACAAGCATTTTAAGGCAAACGGTTGCATTTACGCGTATGAACTAAGAGTACCTTATTTTTGTAATTTTTAATTCTCTTTCAGAAAATAACATAAAATTTTAAAATGTTCTACTAATAACAAAGTTAGAGCTAATATAAAATTTCAGTGGTAGGTTAAGCGCCTCTTACGGTCAAGTCTGGTTAATGGAAATAATTCTGTGACTGTAATACATAATTATAAGTAGGTATACCAAATTTCAAAGAAACATCTTTAGATTTGTGGAAATTACAATAAAAAGAAAAAATAAAAAATTGAAGTTTAAGGCCCTATAACTTCTTAAGGAAGGACTTTCTGCCTAAGGTATATTAGGTTTAATCGGTTTATTTTTACCTAAAGAATCTATGACTAAACGGTGGCCCATTCTTTCTGAGACGCCCTGTATATACAGGGTGTCTTTCAAATGCCTTAAAAGCTTCAGGTAGAATTTTTCCTTTATGAATGCTTAATACAAATCTTCAAAAAAAGTAGGTATGTGGAGGTTTGTTTTCTTGTACGAGAGTGTTAAAGTTCATATCTTTAAAACAGAATTTCATGGAAACAATAACGAGAACTTTAATGTTGCACGTATCTGCCGATAAGTGACTGACTGCCACTTGATTATGTAAAGATTAATATTGAGTTGACGCTCTAGTTGCTCTTCTGAAAGTACTGTTAAAAATGATAAATTTCGTAAATACTACATTTGACAACAGTGCAAGGCCATGGTATTGTGATGAAAAGCAGAAAATTTGTTTTTCGACATTTGTCAAATGCTTCATGTAATGTCGGCCTACTAATTAAATTCTCCATAAATGCAAAGACATCGTCAACGTTGCCAAGTATAATATTCTTTAAGTATCTCGTGTGAGGAAACTAAGCACTATAGGAAGTTCGTGTTAGTGTTTTTGAGGACTGTATTTCTTACAGAAGAGTGCTACCTGAAGCTTTTAAGGTATTTAAAGGACACGCTGTATATTCGTTGCTGGCATGAGTGGGGTAAGTGACCTCAAAAGCCAAACTGAAATTTTGCATTAAAATTGTTACATTATTAATAGTAAAGTACGGAGGAATGGTTTTTTCTTAATTGGAAGGTACAAAAGTGAAAAATTAGAGTGACTCCAACCCGAGTCGGTGGCACCGACGAGTAAAATTACTCCATTCCGAGTCGCATCTATATATATTCTTTTCAAACAATTTTCGTTTATAATAATTAAAAATGACATAATAAATATATTTTATAATTTATAATTTTAGAGTGACTCATGGCATATGTTGAAACATTCAGCATAGAGTCCAGGTTTGTCTTCACAGTCAAGGCAATGATAAACTGTTTACTTCCTACAAAAATACGAAATTTTTTTTAACGTACCACGGGAAAATTGTTTTTTTCGTATGTGCCTCCCTTACGTACAAATACTTATCTCGGGTGCCGACTAGCAACTAACTCAAAAGGCATACTATATTTGCACAGCCGATCAGAATCGCTGGCACATAATTCCGGTAGCCAAGCGGCTCCGATTGGAGACCCCGGCAGCGAACATTGTAACGCCTAGCCGAATAGACGGCGACAAAGTCTGTTATACTAAATAGGAGCAATACAAGCGAAACTACCATTTACGATGCAAGGTCCAGGTATCAAGGACAAGGGTCGACCAGCTACAGTCGAAGAAGGGGGGGATAAGCCTAGGCGCCACCTGTTTAAAATATCCTTCGTCCTTGAAAATAAAACGAGGTAAACAGGAACCTTCCTGGAGTTCTGAACTACCTTACTTCGGTAATTGCTCAATTTGTCACCAACGTAAATTATTTTAACCCAAGACACAATAAAACACAACAATAAATTACAAAATTACAATTTATATAAAGAATCATGCAAATAAACCTTTTTGACACATCGCCACATGAAATTAAAGTAGGTATTCAATACAGATATATAAAGATGTAACAGGATTAATCAATCATGGCTAACAGTACCTTCTGTTAAATAAATTAATAAAACAAAATTCTAGACTACAAAGCATTTATTCCGCTTCCAACCATAATGATATTCGCGACCAACCCCGCTAAGTATTTTTAAGTTTCTCGAGGCCTCGCAAACCAAATACCCAGATATAAAAATACCAATATAATGGTATTCGTATTCCCCATTGCTATTTGAATTTTAATCAATAAAAGAAAATTAATTATACTGTTGACCATTTAACAATTATTAACAGAATTTCGATAAAATATCACCAATATTAACAAAATTCAAAATCAATTGAATTTAAACTCCCACTAATTAAAGTGTACTTAGTCTTGTTATTAATTTATGTATATAATTACAAGATTTACTACGATTCCTTGCTATTAAACTATAATTTTCCGGAACACCTCGTATCCTCGAAATTATATGTAAAAATTGAATATGACAGAAACTGACACACCTGCGATCTAGCTATCTCGATCCACACCTGTTGTATGCGTTCGCTGCACGGCAGATAAGTCCACTCGTCTCGAACCCACAGGATCTCTTTGATTTTTCACAAATTCTAACTTCAGCCTATTCGCCAAAAGATGTTAACTGGCGAAAGAACTCTCTCAAAAGATTTGCACACAGATTGGGATCAACTCCCCGGGAACTCACATCACACTATTGATGCCTAAGAACTTCCCAAATGTGTCTTGAAAATTCATATCGGAAAACTTCCCAAGTCTTAAAACGACTTCCAAATTAACTCAAAACACGTGCACCTTCTTTGAGAACAAAATTCACCATTTCCTGAACCGGAAGTACACGAGTAGATGACACGAAACTTCCACAAGGCCAATTCTGAATTAGTCAAAAGCTTAAATATGCAATCCAAAATGCTGTATTGAAAATTTAAATACCAATTAACCAGGCGCAAGAAATCGCACGTTACAACATATTAACAGAAAAATGCAACAATGAAGCACCATGCATTTGTTTTTGTTTTCATTTCCAATGATGATGCACAATTGCAACCGCAACAACACAAATCTGCTAATACAGAAACCTGACTGTAATACAAACGCCTTAAACAATGTATATATAAAATATTTTTAATTAAATAAAAATATCATCGAGAGATTTTTAAATCATGTCAATATTTTCAGAGTACTGTATTTTTAAATAGTACCTTGCACTTTTTTGGTCATTTTTGTGGTCTACGAATTTGACTACATGTAAAAGTCGACCTCGGTGGCCTAGCACAATCTGGCCGAGGTCGGTGAGATTTTTCTAGCGGGGAAAAATCTGAAAATGCGCCTTCGGTTAGATAAGAAGTAAAGCCGTAGGTCCCGTGCCACTGCGATGCGTTACACGTTAAAAATCACTACTGGAATTACCCCAGATAGGCAAAATTCTTAGTTAGGGTGTACAATGGGCCAAATGTGGCCTAAGTGCATAGAGATGCTTGGAAAAACGCGTCCTAGATCTCGCTCTTTCAAATGCAATACAATACTACATGTAAAAAATATAACTTTGGTAAGTAGGCCTTGCATGTATTTGCAATGTTTGGTACAATAAAATAAAAAGCAAATGGCCACGTTGATTTACCCTATAATGTAGATGTGTAGGTTACATAAAAATAAATTGATAAATAATAAACAAACACTACAGTTAGTTGTATTTTTCAAACTTTGAGTCATTGAAGTTTCCTCACCTGCAGCAGTATTCTCATTTGTGGACTTTTTGTTCACAACACCACTAGGGCCTTGCTCGCATACATCTCCACTACCCGCACTGGCTGGTACTACAGTAAATCTGTGAGTTGTCGAGGTACGAGGAGTGGGATTTTTATTTTCAGAAACAGCAACAACACTAAAACGATGGCAATAGCTGGACCGTGTTATTCTAACCAGGGATTTTGGCACATAACTGGATTCACAAGCGAGGTAAGGTTCTTGGACCCACTTTTGATTTTCACCAGGATGTTGTCGTTCCAATTTTGTTTTGTTCACAGCAGTCATTTGCCTTACTTTATTGACCAGCTCGGTATATTTCTGTGGGTCCTGAAATATAGTGATGCTATACTGTTTGTAAACTCAATTAAAAGCACAGTTGATAGTACTATATAGAAAATAATTATTGTTGTTATCACAAACTACATACAGGGTGTACCACTTTCATTGCATAATACTTCACCATAATATTTTTGGGTCAGAAACAAGCAAAAATGGTTTTTGCTCGTGGTTTCCATTGCGGATATCCATCTTCTACTGGTTGTTGACTTTTCTTCAATTTTCGCCAAAGTTAATTCTTTCAATTGCACAGGTCTAACGTTTGTTCTTACCCCGGTTTCTTTAATGTTTACGCTTCCCATCTATCAAAAACTTTGGAATACTCTTGCAAACTCTTGGTGGTACGATAAACGTCTGTCGGTATATCGTTCTCCATGCTAACAACGAATTTCCATCGACTAAACCATAAACAAAAACCATATCTTCTAGCTCTGCCACACCATATGTAATCGGGGCCATGACAACAAATAGGGAAAGGTCTAATTAAGATATGTCAACAACAAGCAAATATGAACCAAAATGTAGTAAGTCTACTTAATGTTCAAATCATGCAATTTACTTAAGTCGGTACGTATCCTGTGGTAAAAAACAAAGTATTTATCTCCAAAATTTGTATCTGTGAATGTATATTTATCAGGACTTTTTTTGCTTGTTTCTGAGCCAAGAAT
The DNA here is from genome assembly GCA_014611495.1 of Limonius californicus. Classification (NCBI taxonomy): domain Eukaryota; kingdom Metazoa; phylum Arthropoda; class Insecta; order Coleoptera; family Elateridae; genus Limonius; species Limonius californicus. Next base: position 25,601 of record JABXWE010015809.1, read on the forward strand.
ACCCTGGTGAAAAATTATGCAATCAAGGTTCGACACGATATATTTAAAAAAAAAAGTTGTCCGACGTCAATATTTCTTAAAGTATCAAATCTTAAATAACATTTGTTAGTTTTGTTTATCAAAAATTATGTTTACCAGCAAAAACAAATTATTTTTGCGAAGTACACAAGACGCAAGGCTGATTCACACATGGCCCAAACCTACATGTTAATAACTAACGCACGACTCCAAGTTCAAATACCCTAGTTGGACTAGTACAAACATTAAAGATCGAAGTGCATTTTTTAACTGCTGTGACTGCAACTATACATGCGTTCATTTATTTAATCATAGAGTGAAGTTGAAATCAACTGGAGTAGAGCGAGTGAGGTCAAAGCAGAAGTCACGTGGTACAGGAGCGCTCCGCCGATATCAATTCAATTTAATAGCACTATAGGCTAGTTTGGCCTATGGCTTTTATTTCCTTCTTCCATGTCTTTCTATCTTTATTGTATGTTTTCCAGTCCCTTAACCCCTGCTTCCTGAGGGTCTTCATCCATTTGTTGCTGCCATGTTTTGGTTTTCCTATTTTCCGTCTTCCTTCTGGTTCCTGTTCAAGTATTTTTCGTATTGGGTCATCTATTCCCTTCCTTATTATATGTCCGAACCCTCTTAGCCTGTTTTGTTTTAGCTGTACATATACTTATGTTGGTTCTTTAAATAGGGCTTCTAATTCATTTTGTGTTCTTCTGGGCCAATTTTATCCTTCTTTTACCCCTCCGTAAATTCTTCTTAATATCTTCCTCTCCCACATTAGCAGTTTGTTTTCTTCCACTTTTGTTATCACCCATGTTTCACTCGCGTATGTTAGGATAGGTTGACTAACTGTCTTGCACAACCGTATTTTTGCCTACTCTTGCTTGTTATGTAGTGATTTAGGGATCCCGCGCACTTCGAAGCACTTATTATTCTTTCATTTATTTCTTCTTCTTGTTTTCCTTCACTGTTTACATCGACACCTAAGTATATCACACTGTTTATCAATTTGAAGGTTATCTCTTCTTTTGTTGTCCTTGTTGTTATGTTCCGTTCGTGACTTTCGTTTTGTTTTGAGTTACCCATAATCATGTACTATGATTTCTTTGTACTTATTTCTAGTCCCACTTTCTTCACCTCTTTTTCAAAATTCTTTATTATGCCTTTTAATTGTTCCTTTGTTCTGACCATTATTATCACATCTGCGTAAACCAAAATTTGATATGGTCCGTTAACAATGATTTGTGTTGATTCTGGTTTTCCTTATAATGTGTTCTAAAACAATGTTGAACAGATGTCGACAAAGGGTCACCTTGTTGTCCCACGTTGCTTTCGAATTCTGTGGATAGACAACCCTTAAATTTTAACTTATTTGTTGATCTTCCCAAAGTCATTGCTACTAACGCTATTGTATCTTGATCATAATGTAGTTCCTGCATTGCTTTTATTCTTCCTTTCTTTCCACTCTGTCGAAGGGTTGTTTTAAATCTATGTACAGGGCGTGGATTTTATCAAGAATATTTGATCGATCGTTAATTTCCCCTCTTTGAATTCTGCCGGTACTCCCTTATCTTTTCTTTGAACTCGGCTCTGACTTTTTCATTGATTAGTGAGGCTATTATTTTATATGTAGTATTTAGCAGCAATATTGGCCTGTAATTCTCAATCAGTTGTTTGTTCCCTTTTTTTGAAAATTGGGCAGATCAATGCAGTTTCCCATTCCTTTAGCATTTCTTTTTTCTCCATATATTTATAATTAGTTCAAAAATTTTTCGTTTCCATATTTTATTAATTCCAGGGGAATTTTATCTGTACCAGGACTTTTATTACTTTTCCCCTGGCTTATTATTCTTCTAAGGCCTTCCCGGTTCGGTAGTTTTTCCTCCGTAACTATATTTCGCTTTTGTTCTGTTCTCTATGCCTCTTGATTTCTGAATACCTTTCAAAATGTTGTTGACAAATTTCTGTTATCTTCGATTCTTCCATGCCTAACTCGCTGGCTTCATTCCTTAAACCTATCACTTGTTGATAAAACCCTTTTCTTTCTCCTTTTATAATTCTGTAGAAGGCCTTTGATTTTTTTTTGTTATATGATTCTTCTAATTCTTGTTATTTTTTCGTTTGTTTCTTTTCTCTTCTTTTCTACTCCAATCGCTCGATGCAAATTCTTCAAGCAGAAATAGCGCACTCCATGAATAAACGAACGCTGCAGATGGCGCTCCGAATCAGCGCTAAACCATTACCGAACACAATTGAACAAAAAGAGCGCCACAAATTGAAATAACAAATCCACCTTATGTGTTGTTACTGCATAATGCGAGTCATAGTGAACCATAACTTGATGAGTCACCTTTAACAAACAAAAACCTAACCTTAAAGAAACCCTGTACAAAAACATGATTGACACCTACTCAAACCAATGTGGCCATTTCATATAGATTGTTTACACTTCACTAGTATGTTTTCTGTTCTTAACTTCTTCCCTATGTCTCCTATTTTCACTTTATCACTGAGTTTCAAATTAAGAATACTTCTCTCCATTCTGTTTTGTGTCACTTGTAATTTTCTTTCTTCAGCTTTAGTGAGAGTCCAGTTGAAGCAGTTTTTTCTTTTAAATATTGATTTTAAATACCAAAATTTCTTCCATGCAATTGCAATTCTGCGTCTTTATTTCTTTTTCGTTTTTTTCTGAGTGATAACATTTAACCTGGGTATTACTTCTTCTACTCTTTCTATTTCTAGATTTTGGGTATGATTATCCATAATTTTTGTTTTTTCGAGATTAATTTCTAGTCCTATTTTTTTGCCGCTCTCTTTAATAAATTGCTTTAACATCTTGGAAAGTTCTGTTTCTTGATATAATTACTATATCGTCGGCGAAACGTAAATTGGACAGCTGATGACCTCTGATACCTCGATTTTTTCATTTTACTGTTTGAAACAGACTTTCCAAGACTGCACTAAAAAGGGTAGGTGAGAAAGGGTCGCTTTGACCTCTATTTATGTTAAATTCTGGACAGAGTTATTCTAATTTTATTGGAGCTGAACTATGATTATATATTTGGTTAATTACTCTGACGTATTTTTGGCGAATTTCCTGCTCTTTAAGTGCTACTAATATTGCTGGGTGGTGAACAAAATCATAAGTTTTTTAAAATCGATAAAAGCCATACAAGTCTTATATTGTATTACAAAGAGTTTTCTAAGATTTGGTATATTACATGAAGTTGATCAATAGATGAAAACTTATTCAGAAAACCCGTTTTTGGTAAACAATGTTTTCACATGAGGTCATATCTAAACCAGCGCCATTTCTTTTGCATAAGTAAAACCTATTCGTTCGTAAAAATAAATGTACTGTTCATACCTTTTTTTAAAGTACCGTAAATTATTATTTAACAAAACAGTTCATGTAACTACTGTTTTGCCCAAGGAATGAATAGTTTTTACCATTTAACACAAAAAAAATGCTTGTGGAAATCGAAAATAATATTAAATGTATTTTTTGCGTTCAATAATTTTCCTAAAAACACTTTAACTTTTCTTTTCTTCCATTTAAAAATTGTCTCAAAAAGACATTTCTAAAATAAATTACAAACGAAAAATAATATTTCTAGAAAAAAATTTTGCTTTCTTAAACTGGCCCAAACAGCGCTTCACAGTTATCTCATTAATATTTAAAAAGTAAATAGGAAGCAAATACTGTCAACTATATTGATCTTAAAATACTGCACTGCAAATTGTAAAAGTATTGTCAAACATATTTATGTTGATATTTCATAAATAACTATTACTAAATTATATTTGAAATACGAAATACATATTTTATCATTCATATACAGTGAAATCTCCCTTGGGAGGACACCAACGGGACCGACTGAAAGTGTCCGTTCAAGAGGGGCATCTGCCTAAAATAAATACGAAAAAAATCGGTTTTTTAATGAAAACTGTAATTAAAGAAATTGGGACATTTAAAACGTATATGTATGTAAATGTTTTTAAAATAAACAAAAAACTTAAAACTTAAAGAAAAAAATAAGGATTTGTTACCTTACAAAACTACATACAAAATATAATAGAATATAGTAATATGTACATAAAATGAAATGAAATGTCACTTTAATGACGCAAAAATTCATATATTGTTGTTTGTCTCCTCTTTTTCTTTAAAATAGCGTCCAGAAATCGTATTTCTATTTTGGAAAGAAGCTCCAAAGACTCTGTATCTCCGTGATTTTTGGCAAAACGGTTAAGCTGATTGGTTAGGGTAATAGCGTCACCATAATTTGGAATAGCCTCTGTTGGTACTGGAACCTCATCGACATCAGAATCTTCGGAAAGTTCTTGTATTTCAACTGGATTTTCAATTTCTAGTCCTGAATCTGGATCTTCAACATACAAATTTTCATCTAGGTTCACAAAATTATTAAGGTTTTCATTATCTGTTAATTCCAACAAATTCTTATTTTTGAGGATATCTGCAAGTACGTTAAGTGGTAAGTCATCTTCTGGATCAGATGTAACAGCCTTAGTTAACTGGTATTCACTTTGCATATTTTCATGCTTAAATCCTGCTTTACGGAAGCAATTTTTAACTATTTCCTTGGTTGGTTGGTCCCAAGCGGTCTTTGCGAAGTAAACTGCATCCAATGGCGTAATTTTCTTAATTAACTCAAAAGCTGTACCAGCAGTTTCAATGTTTACTAGCAGGTGTTTTTGTATTAGACTTCGGTAATAAGTTTTGAAATTTTTTATAATCCCCTGGTCTAGTGGTTGACAAGCTGATGTACAATTAGGGGGCAGAAACAAGATTTTTATATTTTTTAATCGGACGTTTTTTGGATGAGATCCCACATTGTCTAAAAATAACAAAATGTTTCTTTTTTCTTTTGCCATTTTCCAATCTAGGTCTTGCAACCACTCTGTCGTAATTTGTCCTGTCATCCAAGCTTTCTTATTGTATTTCCAAGTTACAGGCAGGTTATTTAAGTTAATATTTTTAAAAGCTCTGGTATTAGCTGCCTTACCAATGACTATAAGAGTTTTTCTTTTTCTCCCGCCATATTTGCACAATATAAAATTGTAAACCTCTCTTTGGGATACTTAACCCCAACACATTTTTCTTTTTTTAATGTTAGCGGTTTGTTGGGTAGAGCCCTAAAATACAAGCCTGTCTCATCGGCATTATAGATGTCTCTCGGTGAATATCCCATTTTTTCCAAGAACAACGAAACATCTTCAGCAACAGCCGAAGCTCCTTCTCCCGAAATCGCTTTAAAACTTATGTTGTGGCGGATTCTAAATTTATTGAGCCAACCAGAAGAAGCACTGAATGTAGAATGTCCCAGAGACTCGGCTATTTCTTTTGCTTTGCATCGTATTAGCGGACCTGAAAAAAAAAATTAAAAATAAGTTTTTTAGCATTCTTGTCACGACAAACCTACTGATAATAATCTCACCCCTTTTATCTATTTTAGAATTGATGTTAAAAGAACATCAACGCACTACATATTCTACCAGAAAACCTTATCTAAAAAAAATTCATATGCATACCTGTCAAAGGAATCCCCTTATGGCGAGCTGCTATAAACCAGTTATAACACAACTTGTCAATTTTGGTACCATCGCCCATCAACAAAAAGTTTCTTTTTTCATCCAAATTGCTGTTCGACATCCACTTGTTTAGAAGGATTTCTTTATGTTTAATTATATCAGCAGCTTGTGTTTTTCCGATATTAAAACGCTTGGATAAGTTCCTTACACTTAACTTTTCCTTGTGTGAATGTGTCGCCCACTATGTCTTTTCCGCATAGACGTCAGACTAATATTGAATCCCCGCGTGTATCTACATACCGAAAGAATGAGAACGGTAAATCCCCGGTTTACTCGGGGAAGTCCCTCAGTGAAGGCGGGCAGCGAAGTAGGAGCGCGGCGCGATTCAGAAATGCAACAGCGACACTCGCGACAGAAAATGAGACGAGGCGTTTATTTTTTATTTTGTTTTTTGTCCATTTAAGAGAACATTTTTTTGTGTCCGCGTCCGTTCAAGAGAATATCCGTCCAAGAGGGAGTTAACACAATGCAAATTATATGAGAGTCGGTCGGGACCATGAGAAACTGTCCTTCCAAGGAAGGTGTCTGTGTAAGAGGGGTGTCGGTGAAGGGGAATTTCACTGTATATATCCTTCTAGTGCATAAAATTTAGATTAATCCAAATGCACTTGAACCTTAGGTTCTATTTCTTTAAATAAACATATATTGAATTGACAAGCCGCTTATAATATTGCTAAAATACTTTCGTATTTACCATTATTAGAAGGCATGGGTGTGCCAATTCACTACATTTTAAATATATCATATCTATCTATATTTTCATCACTAATAATAAACTTAAGAAAATACTTACACAGCAATTTCTATTGTTCTCATCAAGATCTATCTGGACTAAAGTAGTATTATGTATAACATCGGCTAAGTCACTCAATGACTCCGGCTGAATTGCCTTGTTACCCCGCAGATTCAGATGCTAAAAGCAATAAAGCAATTTTAATTATAAAGCGAAGCAATTGTGGCAAAATTAATATTTACCCGAAGTGAGACGTTCTTTATACAGGCTAATGCTAAGTTAGTGATGCCGTGGCAGGTTATAAGCGTAGATTGTAGGCCAAAAGCTCTCAGAGTTAGACTATTTTCTATGGATTTTCTTGTATCATAAATAACCATGTCGGTTAAGTCATTCATGCCTACATTAATGGTGTGTATAAGTGGGCAGCTTGACTGAAATACAAATTTGTTTAGTTTATAGAATTATTTTGAAAATATACATTTTGAATTCTAAATTGACACACTTATACAAACATTCTAAACCAAATCCTTTACATCAAAATTTCAGTGTTTTGCAAATTGTTAGGTGTAAGGGTTTAGAGCAGTCTTACATAATATATTACAATATTTATTGTTTCGATAATGTGATTTCAATATTTTACATGTTCACTGTATTCTGCAATTTAGTAATGCAAACTAGACATACAGCGAATATAAAACTATATTTTTCTGACAAACGAATGTGTTTGGAAAGAGTTACATAAGCTGCAGGTGCATAGTCTACGGTCAAGTGACCCCACTATTTCCCAATGAACAGCAAATGTTATCCCAAACAATGTGCTCCTACAGTAAACAAGAGTATGATAATTTATGTATGTTTAAAGCGTTTACTACAAGGTATTTATTGGAGCAGTACAGGGACAGATGATTTTGTTCTCGAACATATTTATGAAATTTATCTATTTAGTCCATACTAAAAATGACATCATATTTTCTTGTTTTAAATAGAACCTCTATATATTTTATATTTTAGAATAAATAAACTAAGATCTTTTAAAAATCCAATTTGTCCCATTTATCATACCAATTTTGGATATATCTGAGTTTAACAAATTAACTGGTCATACAGTATATTCCTCATAATGTGAATAGCGTAAAACGGAGGTTGTTCGTATCATCACTAATGTTTACACTTCTGAAAGTACAAATCAGGAACGTGTACAATAACCATGAGTGTTTAAATAACCAGTATCTAATTTGTATTCAATGAATTTTTCACATCTAGATAAAATTCTAAAAAAATGACAGCAGAAATGAAGCATGGATTCCAAAAGAAGCAAGATGAAATAAGAGAAGTTAGAGAGGTACTGGTACGGAAAGAAACTGATTGGAGCCGGGAGATAAAGGAAATTAAATAAAGAATAACAGCACTATAAAAGGCAATGGAGACCCAAGAAAAAGACAAAAAAAAAGGCAAAATATAATAATTAACGGGCTGAAAGATTGCAAGCTAGAGAAGAATGTGGAAGAGATGGAGATGATAAAGAAAGAAGTCGGTGTAAATGCAACCATAACTAATGCCTTTAAAATAGAAAAATACCAAGAAAAGCGGAGCAGGTGAAGTAAGATCTCAGGACATTGGGAGTGCAGAGATGGAAAGAGATAGCAACGGACAGGAGGAAATGGAAGAAAGTACTACACCAAGCCTTGGGCCACGAGGGCCTGTAGTGGTTTATTATATATATCATTCAAATTTAGAATGATATGGGAGTTCTCAGCTGACCTTAGTACTTGTGGGACACTGTATATACACATTTATTTATTAATTGAAACATCTAAACGTGCATTAATAGACATGAACAAATTTTATTTCCACTTCTGATCTTGCAGCAAAAGATATCAATTTTCTTATATTAAATAGCTTAACCAGACTATTTCAGTAGTTTCATAATCCCTAGATCAATGTTTATTTGATAATTTAATTTTTTTATACAAAAATAGATTTTATATGTGTATTTTATACCAGGTGTAAACTTTAAATGGAATAAATTCTGTAGCTTGGATACACAGTATTTCTGTAAAATTCCTAAAACACGTCAATGTTAGTTGTTCACTGGCTACATTTCAGTGGTCATGTTCTTAGTTAATATTCACCCAGAGGGGTGCAACAACCTCTAATTTTTTTTGTCAAATATAAGGATATGCCAAATGACACATCGTTGGAAAGCTCATTTCAAGAGGAATACAAAGTACGTTTTTTTATTTTCTATTCCAAAAGGTTACTTCTTAAAAAGATAAAAAATACAATGTAAGTTAAAAGCTGTTTAATGTAAAACATGTTCAAAATATGCACCGTGTCTTTCTTGGCAAAAAGCCAATCGATGATTAAACCCATTTCTTACATTCTGTAAAATGTCCAGTGAGATTTGCCTGATATGATGCTGCATATTCTCAATGTTGTCCGGCATCAGACGTGAAATTAAGCAAATCTCACTAGAAATGTTACAAAATGTAAATAATGGAGTTACATCTAAAACTTCCCATAGCATAGGCAATCAAATTATATTTAATGTTAAATGTCTTTCTAAAAGAGGAAAAAATCATCAAGAAAATTTGCTACATAAGGTTTATCCAAAACAACAACCTCTCGATGTTTAAATCAAAACTCAGATTTATTACCGTGGATAGAAAAACGTTTTATTTCTGTCTGACCCTGTACATGCTAAGGTACAAAGGCACAAGGAATAGAGTGAAATTCAAATAATTCAGATTCATTTTACATTGCTGCTTTTACAATGTCATTCAAAAGAATATGATACAAACAAGTAGATATACAATTAAGAAATTTTATAAAATACAATGAATCAATCAATACAATATGTATATGAGCATATCAAAGTATATATGTATTTATTGATTTCCTTTCATAGCATAAAAAGAAAAAAAAAGTAGTGAACATTGAAAACGGAGAAGGTGTTATAGAGAACTTCCATATAAATAAAGAAGTTCAGCAAGGTGACACACTCTATTTAATACAGCCCTAGAAAATATAATATTCAAAAAAATAACAAACGCCAATAAAAATTTCAAAAATATTCAACTGAACTCTTTTTTCACCATTTTTAGTACACCTTGTATAAGAATTCTAGAAAGAGATTTTTTTAATTGGATATGTACTACAGAGGTATACCAACTGCAGCAATTTTAAACTCATTTAACAATTAAATTAAGAAGAATACCAATACACAATCAAGAGAACTGGCAACGTTTGATATTGTAGACAGCAAACTTTGCCACTGATCCACCTGTTCAAAATTTGTGAAAATTACAATTGCAAAATTTAGATTTTACTTACAATAATTGTATCTATAGTATCCACGCAGCGTTTGGTTAGCTTGTTATTAACTAATATCAACACCTCCACTCCAATATCTTTCTCAGCCTGGTCAAACAATCCATGTGACAGCAACTCAAATCCATGGTCACCCAGCTTGTTATTACTGATGTTCAGTATTTTTAAACTGCTATTTTGGCTTAAAAATCGTCCTAGTATTTCAGCCTCCTTGGAATATAGATCAAGATAACACAGATGTAGTTCACGGATAAACTCATTATTTCTTAGGTGATGTGCTATAAATAAATATTCTGTTATACTAATCGATGAACACATACATGCAAAATTATTCATGAGTGATTACGAGCTTAGATATACTTTGTAATGCAATTGTCATAAGATTGCCTCACATACAATTTTAAATTTGAAATATTGCACATCAGAGATACTTTGTTCTAATGTGAAAAGTTGACTTAAATACGGATCTTCTTGTAATTAATCAAGAACTTTTTCGTCATCGTTTATGGGTCTACAGACAACTCCGTGGCCGACTGCATGTCTTGCATTGAAAGTGCCATGTTCCCTCAGCTGACGATGTGAATTAAAGAAAACTGCACGTGTAGGGAGTCTTCTATTGGGATATCTTCTACAATATGCTTGTTGTGCTGCTAAAGCATTTCCATCATGCAGACCGTAAGTTAATAAATATCTACATATTCTTCATTTGAAAATAACATTGGCATTGTGAATCACTTATGAATTACGATGGGAATAAGGATACAAAGAAGAAGCCAATAATTTCAGTATCACAATAATAAACTGACAAGTTACAAACCATAATTTGTTAAAAACGATGTTCAAATGTTATCAAACAAAAGACGCAATCATGGCAACTAGATCAGTATTTGAGAAATCCATTGAACTAAAATTTTAGCAACATAAATTATAAAATAAACAATAACTCGTTAACAGTTACGTTTAGGACATATGTTTATTTGGACTTTTTTACTCTAAATAAGTTCTGGAATTCATCATTGAAATATTGCCAGTACGTTTTGGGACACACTGTATGATTATCACAGCGTTTAAATCGAATAGGTGAAGGTGCTGTTGTTAGATAATACTTTATCACAATACAATAATCTGTTCTTTCTTAGTATTAGCACATACGAATTAATAGATCATAAAGGTAAATTAATTAATAGGTTGAAAGAGAATACTAAATACATCCGATATCAAGTCAGTCACATGCAGAACTATCCTGCAGTAAACAGAATTTAAAATATCCTAAAGATAGATAGATCTGACGCCATAAGAATATGAAAGGATAGCCAAAGAAAAAGAAGAAGGTAGATGGTTAGGTCCATGTTTATAGGATGTTACAAAAAAAAAACTAAGAGATATGGGAAATATTCCGGTGCATGCATTAAGTTTCAAAATTACATATGGTAAAACACAACCCAGAGTAAGTCATAAGCGACGGTACAAATCATCTGTATTCTTTTATACAAAATTCACAGATGGCAGTAATTTCCATAACGATAAGATATTTCAAATGCAATAATTTGCAAATATTTAAAAATAAAATCGTCATTAAAAAGCAAAAGGGGTACACATACATACATATATTTTCAAAACCAACCAATAAAATTATTTAATTAAAGAGATGATTAAAATATGTAACACATACCTAACATAAAAGTAGGGGCCCTACTAAGTCCACAAGCATCGAAACGAATTTTTTTAATGATGCTGCAATGGTTAATTCCCTGCTCAAACAGAATGCGAAGTGAATTGTCTGCGAATACCATTTCTCGGAAAGCAGCACTACTTAGAACAGCAGTATTTGCTATAACACTTGCAACACTGTACCACATATTATTATCATCTCGATCTATTTCTGTAAATACAAGTTCTTTAGCTGGATCGTAGAACTCGAGCAAATCAAGCACATCGGTTGCATATGATGATATAGATTTATCTAGGTATATAGTACGGAAAGTAACCATACAAAAAATGGATTCTAAGGTGTCAATTATGTCTGCATCTAGACACAGACCTGTTAAATTCAATGTCGCAGAGTAGTCTACATTATTGCGAATTTCCTAAAAATTAAATAAATCTGCTTATAAATTTGTTACATATAAAAATTTTTACATATGTTTAAATACTTACGCGCAACTGGTTGACAATTGAGTCTTGTACCACAGTATGACCTTTATTGCAAGCTTTGGTGTAGTTTTCTATAATATCTGCAGTTTCACAAACTTTGACTGAAAAAAAACAGAAACTTATAGTAAGTGTATAACATAACAAAATGACAGCTACCCACAAGAATTTAAATGTAAACCTTATATACAATCTGCTCAAGTTTCAAGATAAATTTGGAATGCTGTTTTACTTTTTCGGGTAATACAAAGCAACAAAATGTACTACAAAACCTTTTTAAAGCACTAATTTCTTTTAAAATATTATAGTTTTTCTTACATACACCCTACAATATTTGTAATTATTATAGGTATGATTAAATATGTTGAATGATCTTGTAGCCCTCCTGTCAGCAAAAAGTTGGCTAACCTGTTATGTGGAACATATTAGTGTAAACCTTCCTTTAGTTGCCTGACTGGTATCATCTTGATCAGTTCGTATTCTCAGTTGAGTACACTTCTTGTGAAGCAGTGTATTGCTTATTTGTAGTAAAAAAAAAAATGGATCATGACCAACGAGTGAACATGCAATTTTGTTTCAAACTATGCAAGAGTGCAGCCGATGCTTATGCTATGTTAATAAATGTTTACGGAGATAAACCTATTATTACAACGACTGCGTTCAAATGGTTTGAATGATTTCATGGTGGTTCGGAATGAGGAGAGAATGAAATAATATCTAGGTCGCCCCTCAACTTCCGTAACACCAGAAAATATTTCAAAATTGAACGAAATGATTCCTTCTAGCAGAAGATGGCAGCTCAAGAATAAGCCGATAGTTTGAACATCTTGTTCAGTTCAGCCCAACGAATGTTAACAGAACATTTATATATGAGGCAAATGAGGCATTTGTTCAGCTACAAATATTCAGTTTCTCTACATACCATCATACATAGGAATCTCCAACAACAAAGAGGCTGACAAATTAGAACGAACAGCTATCACTATAGCAAATGAAACAACAGAAAAGGTAATCACACATAAGGTCCTGCAGGTCTATATAAAACAAAAAATGAATCTCTTATGGCAACAGCAATGGTTTACTTACGAAAACAAACTTGAAGAAATCAAGCTAAAGGTTAAAACCACGCTGATACTATCCAGCAGCAGGAAATAACAGTCACTTCTCGACTTACGACGGGGTTCGGTTCCGCAACTTCGGACATAAGTCGAAATGGTCGTAAGTCGAATTTCGTACAGAAACGCCTAAGCGTACAAGATATATATGTATATGATATAACTGTAAAAAATTGATACATTTTAAATTTTTTTATAAATTTTTTTCGTCATAAGTGCGAATGGTCGTAAGTCGAGGTGGTCGTAACTCGACAAGTGACTGTAGACTAAGAATTGAACACACTAGGTTAGGTGATGAATATCTCGCGAAAAATGAAATGCCGAAGTGCAACCTGTGTGATATAGATCTTACTGTTAAACATCTACTAATTGAGTGCCCTCCGTATAATAGACATGGGAAGATGT
>JABXWE010015810.1:0-29763 GCA_014611495.1 Limonius californicus
CTCTCCGGTAAAAGTGAGCATAATAGAGTTACGACTGTTTACCTCTCAGGTACAGAGATAAAATGAAAGAGATTTAGAATTTGTAAACACTAGGCCTACACTTCTCTAAATTAACAAAATTATTTGATTTTACGAGTACTATATGTGATTGTTAAGACAAGTGCACAAACATTTTAGTTCAGATTTCTGAAAAAAAAAAATTATATTGCTACAGTTAATAGCTTCCCTTACGGTGGTGTGATAAATTTCCAAGAAAGAGAACACAACTGTTGCAGTTTGTTTTCTAAACATGGTGGGTTCCAAGTTTTTTTTATTCCTTACCGTAAAACATTTTTCAAATAATCATATACCAAACCGAGAAACACGTAGTGCTGAGATGGAACGCAGCAAATAGACGTAGAAATTAAGACAACTAGTAGAAACTCATTTTCATAAATTTCTTACGAAAGCAAGAACAAAAATCAGTAGCAAATGAAGCTAACACACTAGAGTAAATCTTCAAGACAGTAACTGATGAACTTTGCAGTTAAATCAAAGTGAAACATAAATCTTTCGACTACTTTTCCGTTTCAAATAGATTGCCTGATTTTTAAGAATCTTTTTCGCTAATTTGACTCTGTAAATCAACATTGCGAGTGATTTGAAGATTTCCAACTGCTCATCCATGAGAGATTTGTTTCGTTATTCAACAAAGAGTGTTGCCAATCTTACCCCGTAATTAATTAGTAAAATTCGCATATATTTGAAGCCGTATTCAGCGCCAAAGTAAAGTTTTGTGGAAGAAGGAATATAGATTACCTACGTTATGCAGAAAATGCAATAATTGATGTATCGACAATAATGTAGATGTATGTAGACATACTTAGAGGCGCAGACAACGTGCACCGGGTAGACAATGTTCATACATATGTGAACATTAATTAACTAACTGAACAACAATTCTATTTAAATAAAATTAGAATATAACCTCGTTTGCCATAAATCGGAAATACTTTGGTAATAGTTTTTGTATTTATAGTGAAGACACGGCTAGATTACAACGTAATCCTAATTTTAATTATTGTGCGTTGGAAAGATATTTAAAAAGTACCTCAAACTAACAAGCAAACTGTTACATCATCGTGCATGTATTACATGTCCATGGGAATATTAAGTTCCGATACACTGGCCCTGTTAGGTGATTAGATAACACGCCTATTATTTTCTATCATATACAAAATATTAGTGGAATTTCAACAACAACCTCGCTACTACGCCACTGCTTCGATAGAAAATTAACAAGGTGACCAATGTTAGTATCCCGGAAACCCAATCGAAGAAGGAGTAGGTTCCAAACAAATAATTAATAGGCGCCACCGACTTATAATTTACTAACATCGTCCGAGATATAAAATGGGAAGTCGGACCCTAGGATACCTAATCACCTTCCTTTTCCACCTCGTATCTGTCCTTATGTAGCTTATTTCCAGATCGTTTGAAGTATAAGAAAAGACAAGTTGCAACGAAAACCTCATTTAATGAATATATGACACAACCCTCACAATTACAATCATTCGAGACAACAATTGAAAATAGCAGTCCCAATTTTACGTTCCCGATATAAAAATTAAAAACTTAACTTGGGCGAGACTCAAACAACTTAAGGACTATAATTGCGCTTACCAGTACAAAATAATATAACATTTTTCCGCAAATTACGTCTCTAGGAGGCCTCCGCGGAGCGAAATCATGCGATGATCATAAACACCTACGAATAGAAATGTTCAAGCTGAGAACACTTGAAAACGCAATACCGTCCCACTATCGGAGCACCCTATATACAGGGTTTTTCAACGAAAAGTAGCCACTCTCAGTATCTGGCTCATTGTTGGAAAGGTAATTTCATTAGGAATTCATTCTACTATTTATTTTTTTATTCGCCTGAAATTGAGACATAAAACAATTAAAAACTATATTTTGTTTATTTCGGTTAAGCTGCTGAATATAGCAGTACCTAGATGCTTTTGTTTCATCATTTGTTTTTTCATCCTGTCAGTCAACATTCAGTTCATTTTGAATATTACAAAAGTGTCAACATGGTTTACACCACTGCCGAAAGAATCTAGATTGTGCGTTTTTATTTCAAAAATAACGACTGTGCTCGAGCCGCAGCGCGTGCTTTCAATGAAATTCATCCCGAAAAATTCCTTTGCCATCAGTATGTTATGAAGTTGATGCAAAAATTCATGGAGACTGGCTCATTGACAAACAGAAAACATCAACCAGAAAGACCAATTATTAATGAACATGTTGAAGTTGCTGTTTTGGAACACGTTGCAATGAATAACAATCAATCTTTCCCAGGCATTGGGGGTTTCGACAAGCAGTGTATGGAGAATTTTAAAAAAGCACAAATTTCACCCATACAGGATAAAACTTGTTCAAGAATTAAACGAAGACCACAATGATGGAGGACTACAGTTTTGCGAAATTATGTCTAATAATCTATTGAACAAGGTGAACTTGTTGTACAAAATCTGTTTCAACGATGAGTGTACGTTTTTTTTGAACGGGGAAGTCAACAGGCATAACTGTAGGTATTGGTTAGACACGAATCCGCATTTGTTTAGGGAAACCCATACCCAATATCCACAGAAACTTAATGTTTTGGCAGGTATTCTAAGAAACCACATCGTTGGCCCGTTTTTTATTGACGGTAATTTGAATGGAGCTATTTACCTTGAGCTTCTTGACACTACTGTTGATCCGCGTATAACAGAACTACTGGAAAATGACGAAAATTTGCTTGAAAATGAACTAGTTTTCCAGCAAGATGGTGCACCTGCTCACTATGTGGTTCTCGTTCGAGAATTTTTGAATAATCGGTTTCCTGGACGATGGATTGGAAGACGTGGTCCCATCGAATGGCCGGCTAGATCACCCGAGCTGTCTCCGTTGCATTATTTCTTATGGGGGCATTTGATATCCAAAGTATATGCAACACAGCCGGCCAACATCGAAGATCTGAGGCAGAGAATAACAGAAGAATGTCGACAATTGGCACCGCAAGTTCTTGCAAATGTTCGTTCGCTCTTTCAAAGTCGTCTGTATTATTGTATGGAAGTTAACGGAAGTCACTTTGGACAATTACTTTAACGGTAATCGCTCCATTCAGCAGCTTAACCGAAATAAACAAAATATAGTTTTTAATTTTTTTATGTCTCAAATTCAGGCGAATAAAAAAAATAAATAGTAGAATGAATTCCTTATGAAATTATCTTTCCAACGATGTGCCACACATGGTAAGGTGCCATTTAAAATTTTAGAGGGGGTGGCTGTGACGGCTAAGGGGTTGATGACAGACGTCCGGATTTTAGGTAAAAAGATGTCCCATTTCCTGTCTTTGTTGACATGTCTTGGCGATTTTCAACTAAAAAATTGTTTTAAAAGATACTGAGGGTGGCTACTTTTCGTTGAAAAACCCTGTATACACTTTTGCATGCGTTCAAACCAATTCTCGAAACATTTTTTCTACTCTGAAGTTCTGAAGTTGGTATCTCAAAAACATGGATTGTGAAGGCTTTAACATCTTCTTGAAGTGATGAAAATCGCTGTCCACGCATTTTTTTGTTTAACATTCGGGAACAAAGAAGTCGTTAGACAATAAATCAGGTGAATACGACAATGAGGCATTAATTTGATGTTATTCTCTTTCAAATAATCAATTGTTTAGCATGCTGTGTGAGAGCTGGTATTGTGATGATGAAGAATAATGCGACGTTTTCGGTTGTTTTTCCTGATTTCGTCGATGACTTCTGGCAAACAAATTGTTGTATACCATTCAGCGTTAACTGTCTTCAATCCTGTAAAGGAATGGTTGCGACATGTCTAGTACAACCGAAGAAACAAACGATCATTTTCTTGGAAGTGCTTCGTGAACGAACAACTTTTGTGGGATTGGGTTCATCTTGGAACACCCCAACAGTGGAATGTTGCTTAGTTCCCAGTTCATATGAATATATCCAAGTTTTCGTCACCTGTTACGATGTTGTATACGGATTTTGCAGTTCCTCGGTCGAACATTTTGAACATTTCCTTACATCAACGAGCCTTTTTTTGAGCTTCGGTCAAATTATGCGGAATTCAGCGGGGACAGATCTTTTTCACCGCTAAATGCTCATACAAAATCGAATGTACTGCAGTCTTCGATATGCCTAAGGATGCCTCTATTTCACTTAAGTCACATGCCGATCTTCTTCAATCAGGTTGCGCACAGCATCGATGTTTTTTGGAATAACAACCGATTTTGGTCGACCGGAATTCTGTGTGTGAGGGACATACGACCACGACGAAATTCTGCAAACCAATTGAAAACAGTCTTTTCTGATGGTGCTTCATTACCAAAAGTTGAACGAAGCGATTCTATGCATTTTACCTTCACTAAGATCGTAAAAAGTCATTCAACGAAAGCTTTCATGTGAAATTTCCATTTTAACACAAAATTGCTTTTATTAAATACTTACTGTGAACAAACTACTCGGTCAATTTCTAAGCTATCTGCCACTATTTTCACAATATCAAATGTCAAATTTTACAGAAATAATAATGATACATCTCAATAACCCCACCTAGTGGTCGTTTGTAAAAACTTAATAGACTGCCCTGGTATACTTATGGCCTTCAAATTCAGAAACACACTTTAGCAAAATACACCTTTAATGAATGAGCAAATTGAGCTCATATATAAATTCCCCGCTATTGGAAGTTTTGAAATAGAAGGCCAGAGCTGGTTCCGTAACTACGAATGTTTACAATATTAAATACTTTTGAAAATTACGTACAAAATACTTATAAAGCTCAAATAAATAACGTTGAAATTGTGATTAATATTATTTTCACGTAGGTAGTGTATTTAACAAAATTCTGCCGCACTTATAAAATATGAATTACTAATTACTAAACTAGAAGACTTACGCGTACACCTCTTGCATTGGTTAACAGAAGTCCGTTGAAGGCAGCAGCAACAATATCATACTGCAAGCGATTCCGCAATTTTATATGCACGAAAAATCCAAAGCATTTGCATTTATTTATTACCACATAAAGATAAGCGCACATAAACGGGGTCAACGTGTTTCTAACGTGTTTGTTTTCATCGAATTAGGGGATTTTTAAATACAGGAATTATTTAGCAGAACCGACTTTGAATTTCCGTTGTCTGACCCACAACTTTTCTATTGAAAACTTAAGTAGTTATATAACAAGAAGAAAACGGATGATACAATAGTATTAACAGAAACAATTATTCTACTTGCTAGTTCTTTGAACCTTCATCCAAAGTCATTCTTATACTGATCTAAATTCTAAAACATAGATTTAACTTGCGTTTCCGATATATTCAACTACATCTATGTAGAGAAATTAAACTTAGAATATTTGTTAATACAGTACACTATGGTTATAAATTTAATGACTAAAAACTAGTAAAGTTTCGATTCAAAACTACTTTCAGACCGTGGCAAATATCTACAATTGTATCATATAAACCGGATTTGTTGTCAAATTTAAAGAGCGTCTTCTCAGAAAAACATATAAAAGTAGTTCGACCTTGGTTTAAAGACTACACGGCTTAACAGATTAAATAATTTATGAGCATGTGATAAATGCAGAATAAACAAAATAAGCGTTTGTGTATGTGAAATTTACATTAAACGAAATAATTATTACAAACTTTCCTAAAAATTTAACTAATTGGTATCATAGTCATAAACGCAGGTTATTTATTAAAATATTCGAAGTTTGGTATCTACCATGAGAGCAATGAAACCCCAAGTCAAAGACACCCTTGGAATTTCAAAGTCCTGTCTTAGATCTGTAATTATAAATATGTAAACATTGTAAACATTTTTAGTTGTCATGCATTAATAATTGACAGTTTACATTTCAAATTTTATTTGGATATTTATTTAATTAACTGATTACAACAAAAGTTTTTACAATTAGATATTACAATACTGTGAATTTAAAGACGTTAGCAGTGAAACATAAAATGTTCATATTAGAATCTTATTTTAATAGTGGTATAAAAAATTAAAATGATGAATGACAACATTCATTTCAAACCTGTTCCTTAAAATTTCAACACCGTTATCCGAATGAGACTGCAAACTTCACTTATAACAATTTCTACCAAACTATAATAATAATAATATATAATTTTAGAGAAAGTGGAAACGTCAGATCTTATTATACTCTATTTTTGGATGTAATCCTCCCCTTTGTTTTTCCATTTCGCCCTATCCCTTACTATTCATTCCTCCTTATTAGGTGGCCCATCCAACCCGACTTTAGCGTTGCTGCCCTTTCTACAACATGTACTACTCCTATTTCATGTGATTTGTAGTCTCATCCCAAGCGTTCTTCTTTCCATTACTCTATGTGTTATTTTAAGTTTATGCACAATTCTCCTTGTGAATTCTATAGTTCCTATTCCGGACTGGGAGCATGCAAGCACACCTTCGTTTTCGCTCTCGATCTTCTTAAATATACCTACTTTCCAATGCTACAGTAAATAATGTTGGAGACAAAATGTTCCCCTGTTGAAACCCCATTTTACTTTGATTTTAATTGTAACACCTATCGTTTTGAGTGCAGCGTCCCATTGCTATAGATTGATTGTTAGTTTGAAACAGCGAGATCTAGGACGCGATCTTCCAAGCATCTCTATGCACAGCAGACATCATTGGCTTCTTGTACACCCTAACTAAGAAGTTTGCCTGTAACGGGCCGCCCACGTGGGGACGGTTGCCTGGTTTTAGCTCAGAGCCAGAAGTTCGTAATAACGTGCGGAAAGACTGTAATGGTTATAACAGGATTTATTATATTTAAATGTTACAATAAAGGCAAAAATATATTTGATTATGAGGTTATAAATAAAATAATAATGTCTGCAAAATCGGTTGAATGGACGACGAAGATTACGGTCCAGCTGTAGGCCGCGTGCAGGTGTACTCTGTGTTTACATAAACAAACGAAAATGGTTGCCACATGGTAGTTAGTTTAAATGCGTTTAACAAAATGTATCTCGAAACTACTAATCTGAATCTTTTCAGTGTTCACACAGTTATTAGATTAACTTGTCACCTAGCACGCGTACTGGTTAATGTTAATCCGCCTGAGCAGCGTATCTTCGCTGGTTCAATGAACATGTTGCTAGATCCAAATGTGCGGGGAAAACGTTCTTGGCTTCGTAATCTCGCCGGGAAATGAATTCAAATGTTTCGTAGAATATTGTAAAAATAAAATATGACTGTAGGTGAGTACTTGAAATTGTTAATGCCTAATGTTAAAAATACGTACAATCTGGCCTGACCGACTATAACGTATTGTTAAATTAGTTCGGAAATTCCCAATTTCGGAAAAATATGGTAATCAATGGTCAAATTAGCCTGGCCTGACCGGCTTATAAAACCCCTAATCTCTTATTTCTCTGGTATGTTAACCTGATTGACACTAACTGGCATAACCTGTTGGATATCAATTAAGGTAACCCCAACGGCGAAGTATACCACAAAATGAATAAAAGTGACACCATACAGGAACGCGGATTTTATGAAATTCTACAATGGACTGGGGTATTCTCACGGACTGAGAATATTTCGGCGGCTCAACTTCTCAACTTCTCTGGCGGACTGGTAATTCTATTCTCGGCTAACTTCCTCGCTGAAGCCTTTTACTCATAGTTCTGTTCGGCCTTCCTTCTCGGATGGAGTTTGACTCCAAGGTACCAAATTTATGCTAGGATCCTGTATATATAGTAAAAGCATTGAAACCGTTCAGAATTTATTCTGAAATACTTATATTTCAAGAGGTATAACAGGTATCCCGGTTTTGAATCGTACCAACGAGTTAGACAAGAATTTATGATTGTAAAGTTAGCTCAGAGGCGAATTATACTGTGCAACATGTTTCTGTACAAATTATTAAATATGAAAATTAATTGCTCGCAATTATTAGCGCAAACTTCTTTCTATGTACCAGCTTACCGATCTAGAAGTCGTATACTTTTTCATATTCCCAATTCCAGAGTTAATCATAAGAAAAGGTCTGTAATTATTAAAGTTTGTTCAATATTTAATGTAATTAATGCTAATTATCAGTTAGATTTATTCTCAATGGCGGGAAAGAACTTCCAAACAACATTAATGGAAATTCTGAGTACTACTGACATGATATTCTTGGGCGCTTGACTGCTATGCGTTAGCTTTAGTTATGTAGGCATTATCAGCAAATATGAAATATCAAAATACTTTTTAATTTAAGGGAACAATGTAATTAGGCGGTGCCGGTTTCGTCCCTAGATAAATAAATAAATAAATAAATATATAGGGTTCCCTTTCTCTACGCGTCTCCTCCGGAGTGTGTTCGAACGCAATGGTGAGTGCATGGGGGAAAACAATTTAGAACTCCACTTGCACTGCTGCAGACGCCTATTTCAGGAACCAAAGCCACCTAACATTTAATTATCAAATGCTGAAACGGTTGCTTTCCGGAAACTTCGTTACATGCCTGTCTGGGGTAATTCCAACTCCAGTAGTGATTTTTAACGTGTCACACATCGTAGTGGCACGGGACCTACGGCTTTACTTCTTATCCGACAGATGGCACACTTTCAGATTTTTCCTCTCTAGAAAAATCTCACCGACCTAAGCCAGTTTTGATCCCGCATCCCTCGAATCTAAAAGCAAATGGGAAGAATTGCTACAAATACCATCTGTTCCGTCTTAAATATCATAGGCGCCGACGCTTGGGTATATTGCTAATTTTGTCGGCATATTTATTGCCAGCCGTGTGAATCTAGTTTTAACATTTTTCACAGGGCCAGGTACTTACAAATGGTCAACCTATGGTCAACCTTTTTCGGTTTGGCAAAAAGGACCATCAGTGTTGTGAGGTACTCCTAAGGATTGACATCTGCAACTTTTAAGAGTATTTATAATTTTAAAACATTAATAATGTAGAATAAGGTGTTTGTTATTGAGTAATATAAAAGTTCATCTAAAACAACTATTTCTTACATTCCAACTCTACCCTACACCATCAGTGAGTAAAATAGATGAAAGGCAGCTAGACTGACATGGACACCTTGTTAAAAAGTAAGACAAGAGAAACCCGATGAAGATGATAAGCATAAGAATAATTGGAAAAATAAAAAGAGACTGGCCTAACCGACTGTGGAATAAAGGCCTAAAAGGAACAGTGCTTAGGACCAGGAAAACAATGAACAGAAAGAGGAACATGGCTAGAAACAGAAACAGCTTTAAAAGCTGAGTAGAGCACCGCAAATACAACCGAACACTGTCTAGGCAAAATTGTACAGGATGAAAAGACGAAGAAATAACGGTTCAATTACAACAGAAACCGATTACGAAAATTAGATATATTTTTGGTATCATTTCTCAGAAAACTAGCTTTAAAACGTGACCAGTAAGTGCAAGAAAATTATATATAGTAATCAATGAATATTATTAATTTCTATAAAAATGTGTAGCGCAGGGATGTGTTTTGACACATCCTATGAGAGTTGTGTCAATGTATTAATTAACAACGGCGTAAATGACTGTTGGCATTAGCTGACAACCTCTAAAACATTGCAGAACTAAATAATAAACACTACATCTCGTCCGGCCATGCATTGTGTCTAGTTTCCAATTATTCATAAGTTATGAGTTCTCTTTTATAACCTTTGTGTTTATTTTACTGCGAAACGGATTATTATTATGACAGGACGTACCTCTTCTCAAATTGTATCCAATCTAAATCTACACTACTTATAGCCTGAAATTGATTAAACAATATTTGTTGTGTATGAAAATTGATTAATATATTATTGATCATAACATTAGACTATACGCTATTTCTGCAAAGCAGCAGCTTGAACAAATTTACCTCATAAATCTTTCTTCATTTAACCGAGATTACATTTCTTGCCGTTTCTGAAATAGTAACGTTTTGAATTTAAGATACACTGAATACTTTTGTAAATTTACAGAGACAGTTTGAAGCATGGTGAAGTCCAAACGCACTGTTTCATTTACTTTTGATTCTTTAATTTACCCAATAAATAATTTAATTGTCTCTGCTTAATTCATCATAATCATTGATAGCCTTATTGTCCCACTGCTGGGCATCGGCCTCTCCTCCGCCACGTGTTTCTCCTCCGCGCTAAGGTAGAAACACGGGGGACCTACAGTTTAATGTCGAATCCGAACGACAGAAATTCCAGAGAAGATTTTTAGCATTAAGGTCCCACGGTTGCAAGCCGGATTGGGAAATTGTGCGTAATGGGTTGCAGGCAAGATTTTATTAAATCTGCATGGTAATGCTTAGGTTTGGAACCCAAGCCAGTATCAACGTTTTACTCAAAAAGTGAGCACTCTACCAACTGATCTACCACCACACACCTGAGCTACCACCACACACCTGCTTAATTACGCAGGCAAAAATACAAATAGCTCTAAAGTTTACATGTTTATTTTTAAATATTTTTTTACAGACATATTACATCACTATAAGAATAGCACTGTAACAGGAAACCAGTATTATTAACAGTAACGTCTTCTAACCATGCTGTTTTTTATTTTTTCCTTGGTATTTAGACGAAGGAAACAGTTTCTCCCAATCCGCATAACGTTTCTCATACAAATTTTCATTTAAAACTAGCTTGTTTCCAATGTCTAAGTATTTTTTGGCTTTTGTTGTGAATGGCTCCCACTTTACGTTGTCTAGCTGCTCATTCTGCTCAGGAATTGGTTTGCTGCAAAATAAATTATATTTAATGAACAACAATAATCAAAAGTAAATTTTTTATCTTAATCAATACATAGTCATACACAGATCCCATAAGAGATTATGGGTTTGAGCAACAACTGTTATAAATTCTTATTATTATAGGTAGCTCTTAGATGATCAGCTGTTGCATGAGCTACCATGGCAGTAGAATTAATGATCCAACACCTATCGAACCGTGACATAAAAAAAACTTTTCAGTGTGCAATTTCGGTTTGGTTAACATAAAAATAAAAAGCTAAGATAGCAAAGCAGCTTCCAAGAGGGCGCCCAAATAAATAAAAAGAATCTAAAAGGCAAGTCCAAGAACGTATCCAGCAATATCCCAAATAGTCAACACAGAAAACTCACTAAAACAACCAGTTCAAGCTTTACAACTACCAGATAATCGTGGAATATTATTGCTAACCGCCAGCAATTATTTTTCTTTTTAGGGTAAAATCCCTTGTCTATCAAACATACAATCATCAACATGACAGAAAATTATTTTCTTAGGGAAAATCCGTCTTCTATCAAACAAATATGCAATTGACAAAAACAACAGGGAATAGTCTGAAGAACATCCTCCATCCAGGAAGCAATAATCTACTAAGCCGAAATAATTTTTGTTTTGGAGATGAAAGCTTTGTTGCTAATAGCCATCAACTATTTTTTTACGAAAATCCGTTGTCTCTCAAACAAATATACAATTGCCAAAACAACAGGAAATAGTCTGAAGAACATCCTCCATCCAGGAAACAATCATCTACTAAGCCGAAATAATTGTTGTTTTGGAGAAGACAGCTTCGTCGCTAACAGTCACCAGTTATTTTTTTACGGAAAATCCATTGTCTCTCAAACAAATATACATTTGCCAAAACAACAAGTAATAGTCTGAAGAACATCCTCCATTCAGGAAACAATCCTCTACTAAGCCGAAATAATTGTTGTTTTGGAGAGGAAAGTTTTGTTGCTAACAGCCGTCAATAATTGATGGAATAATTATTATTTACCTTCTTTCATAACATTTCCTTGCCTATCAAAACAACAGAGAATAATCTGAAGAACATTTTCCACCCAGGAAACAATCATCAACTACGCACATAAGCCGAAACATTTGATGATTTGGAGACGAAATTTTGTTACTAACAGCCGATAATTATTTTTTTATAAATAATTCGTTGTATAGCAAACAAACATACAATAGCAAAATAACAGCAAATAGTCTGAAGAACATCCTCTATCCAGAAAACAATCATCAACTAAACCGAAATATGTGATGGTTTGGAGACGAAAGATTTGTTGCAGTCACCAATTATTTTTCTCTTTGCTCAAAAAGCCCTTGCCTATCGAACAAGCATATAATCATCAAAACAACAGAAAATGGTCTGAAAAACGTCCTCCATCCAGAAAACAATCATCAACTAAACCGAAATATGTGATGGTTTGGAAACGAAAGATTTATTGCAGTCATCAATTATTTTTCTCTTTGCTGAAAAAGCCATTGCCTATCGAACAAGCATACAATCATCAAAACAACTGAAAATGGTCTGAAAAACGTCCTCCATTCATCAACTACTTACATAAGGCGAAATGCGTTATGGTTTATAGAGGTTAGATTTGTTGCTAACAGTCATTAATTTCTGGTTTTTCTTCTTAGAAGAAGAACCCTTCTCTCTCAAACACACAATGGCCATAACTATAAAGAATTTCCTAAAGAACGTTCTCCTTTCAGCAAACAATGACCAATTATTTATTTTCTTAAAAAGGCACTTATCTATCAAACAAACATCATCATTATCTACAGCCTGTTCATCACATAGCTGCGTACCTCCAGTATGCTTCTCCTCAGCGCTAAGGTAACAACACGGGGAATCTACAGTTTAACGCCAAATTCTAACAAAAAAATTCTAGATAAGATTTTTAGCGTTAAGATCCCACGGTAGCTAACCGTATTGGAAAATATTACATGTGGGGGTTGCAGCACAAGATTTTTATACGCTACGTGGTAACATTGGAAAATGGAACCCAAGCCATAATTGGCGTTTTGCTCAGACAGTGAGCGCACTGCTAACTGAGCTATTGCCACTCTGAGCTACTACCACACAACAAATATACAATAGCCACAACAACAGGAAATGGTCCGAAGGACACCTTACATCCAACAAATAATCCTCAACTACTAACATAAGCCGATATCCTTGATGGTTTCGAGAGGATAGTTTTGTTGTTAATTACCATCAATTTCAAATTTCCCTTTTTTGAAGGAAATGCCATTCGCTATCAAACAAACATTCTATGACCATAAAGATGGGGAATCTACTGAAAAACGTCCTACATTCAGAAAACCATCACCAATTGTTCACATAAATAGAAATCCGTAATGGTTTCAGAAAAATTTTACAAGCCACAGAAAGTATCAAAGTATGAATCTATCAATAATAAGACAGATATTATCTCATTCACTTGAAAAACTCGGTGAATATTGTCCGTAATCCTTCTTCTTCAACTAGAAACACATTCCTGTTTTCCTGACTTTGGTTTTCATTCAGTCAAACAGATCTTGGCCCATCTCTCATCATGGTTGTCTATTTCCACCTCAAGTTAATGTACTATTTTGGAGTATGTGCTTTAAAGCCCAAGCTCCATACAAAAAATACCGTTGAATTAATTGTAAAATGTTTATACAGACATTGAAGATGTAAAATTTCCAAAGAGATTAATTTGTTATTTCTTTTATTACTCGAAATACTTACGATATTTGAATACTAAAAATGCCCATTGAGCTATTTATTTGTTCGTTCTGAATACAACGTATAACTTATGAAAATGGTCGTTTATTGGATTATCCAGCAAATATTTATATCGTCTAGCGATTTTTATACTCAATTTAAGACCCCCACACAAAAAAATTTTGAAGAACGAAAGAAAACTAGCGAAAAGTTTCCAAAACAAAGTCAAACATACTCACCCTGTTCGTGCAAAATTAGCCCAGAGTTTTGTCATTTTTTCAATGGTGTCCGTCTCGGGATCGCTTTCTTTGTAACCAGAGAAATTATTCGGGCTTTGGAACAAATAAATTAAATCATCCATATGTGCCACTCCTAAAATAAAAATATGTATTGAACTAAATGGAAAATTCCATGAAACTTGTAGATCCTGGTAAAACAACTTGCAACCCAAAATTAATATTTTTATGTTAACGTATAAACGTTGGGCTTGGTTGCGGTTTTATTTTACCCGAGGCTATAGCTTTTGCAGCCAATTTAGTAAATATCTCTTAAATATTATAATTACCATAAGGAACTGTATTATTAGTGTCAGGCAAATAGAAATTACTGTGTCGGCCTTTGTAGTTAAACCGATAGTAATATACTGATTCGTTACTTTTCTCCGCCAATAATTTGGCAGCTCTATTTACACCAAATCCTACAATGGCATCGGAGTATAACTAGAAAAGAATAGTATTTTAGAAAATATTTATTTTTTGCAGAAATCATGCATACCTGTACTAATCCGGAAAGGGAAGAATTGTCTAAAGCTTTATCCTCCAAATAAAACTTCTTAAGTTCCTTGCTGATGGCTTTCGAATTTTCGTTATCTCTCTCATACATCAAGGCAATAGGTGCATTTTTCTCGAAGTTTTTGTCTAAGGCTTGTGATAATTTGGGATTGTTAATCACGGCTGTAATTCAGAAATTACTATTTTGAATGTCGAAACTATAACTCTACCCTTACCAAAAGCATGGCTAACCATTTCATCGGTAGTAACACCTGTTAGGAAAGGTACTTTAGCGAAATGGTCGCTAAGAACTAATTCTACAGGATGTGCAGTTAAAAATCTCGCTTGTCCAAAATCTTGTTCCGCAACAGGAAGCCATATTACGGCAGGATCAAGAGAACCAAATTCCTAAAAATCAATAAATATTACTCATAAATAGAAATGATTTTTTATAGCTAGGAATAGATTAAAGATAAGGAACCTTCACAGAATAATCTTACTCCTTGCCCTGCAAGCGAATACAATTAGCCAAATATTAAAATCCGAAACCGTCTAGAAATGGAAACATGTTTGTTACAGCAAAAAGATGGAAGATTCGAAATCGGCACAACAATACAGAGTGGAGCACATAACTTATCCAGAAAAAAAAACTGGATATTTGCAACCCAAATAACAGAAATCATGGTAACTAAGTGTAATGAAGAAGTAAACATGCTAATAACGTATTTATTATTTAAGGACTCTTAGCTGCTTTGATACCGGGTGATTCACGGGATAGTTAACACCAAACTACCGTAACAAAAAAAAGGCAACCCAAAATATATACATGTCACAAGGTACTGTTATGTTCATTCGATTGTGCCACTTCATCTGAATTAAAGTACGATTTTAATTGCCGCTCCATGGGAATCAAATTTCTATTTAAATTGCCATTCTTAAGTCGATCGCTATATTATTTTATTAAGATTGAGTTACGGGAGGCCAATTTCGCAAAGCCTTTGAAAATTCCCTTTATAGGCTGAAATTGTCGATTAATGTTTTCTTTTGCGCCTGGCCCTGAGCGCTTTCTGCGAATTTACGTGTCAAACCGTTCCATAACTATTTCACCATATTTCGCAATGTGGTGTAATCTTTTTGGGGGGGGGGCGATGCAGGTTCGCGCTGCATTTAGTTAGTCAGTCGGCCTTCCACCTTCGCTGGACTCCGGTCTACCAATTCCATCTACGGGGGCCGTTAAGAAATTAAGTGAAATTCAGTAGACGCTAGACTTTGGAAACAGACCGACGCATGTTCTGATAACGGGTTCCTTCGCGGCTCATCTGCTAATTGAGTTTTACCGTACCGTATTTCTACGTTAGACAAAAGAATCTCGACTGAATCGGATTATATATGCATATTAGCAGTGTTAGCTTTGGTGCAAAACAATCAGTGTAATTATTCTTTGAATTTACTCGGATACAAGCGAATTCAACCCGTGGAAGTGTGCTTGGAGTGGTGTTTCTTTACTCGTCTGAACCCCGTTGGAAGCAATCTAATCTCCAGGGGCGTAGCAGCGAATATTTCGTTCCAAAGTTTCCCGAAGGTCATCGTCTACCTTTTTTTCCGTACCAGAAAACACCTCAGACTGTGCCTGCAGATTTTCCTGCATCTTAAAAACACCCGAAGGTTGTGCTTGCCTCTTTCTACCCCATCCACCGAAAGCCAAAGTAAAAGAACTAGTTTTTGTGTTGTCAAAAAAAACCTTTCACGCGTTTAATTTTCAAAATTCAAGGGATTGAACCCTTTTTTTTTCATGCGACAAAAAGCGACCTTCAGTCGTCGTTTGTCATTTTTTTGTTACTGTTTATTGTCGAAAGTAATCATATATTGTATTATTCTTGTAAACTCAGACGCCACTGTGCCACGTAGATTCGCTTAAAGATTTTAAATACCGTAAGCCAGGGACGACGAGTTCCTCCTTTTGAACGTACAATTTAATCGTTTGTAGTAGTGAACTAGAATAACACCATTTGCTGTCATTTTTTTTGTATCGTCATTTATTCTCAAAAAGGTTAATTATATGTGTTTTGAAATTTATTACATCTTTTGTTGTTGTGTATTTTGTATTTGTGTGAGCATGAACTTTGTAAGCTTTATAAACAGGAAGGAGGCACAATAAAGGTGAGTCCGATTCCCGTAGGTTGCTGGCTTCTCGACCTTCCACGAGAACCTGCAATCAGCTGTGATTTGGAAGGTGGCGCCCGTTAATTTCGACATACCCTGTACACAACTAGGAACTAGGAAGATTTCGTCCCATAAGCGGTTTCCGTGAACCCCCCCTACTCCTCTGAGCTAAGCTGTAGGCCTATTTCCACCTATCCGGTTGCGGGTCGACGAAGAAGCTCGTTTGGCCCGTAACAACTGCTTATATATGCATTTCTATTGATGGTGTTATGAACAAGAGATGTCTATTTGATATTTTATTCTACTATACTTTCAAATATAGTGAGTGTGAACGAAAACCGCGTCATATTTATAAATACCTAAGCGTTTCAAATATCACAAAATAGCAGTGTAACAATTTATTAATTAAGAAGTAAACAAGTCGGTTGCAGAGCAGAGCACTGCGGACGCAGTCGGACAACCCACGCGGTTAGACCAATACCGTGGCATATGCAATCGGTCGTGCTTCGGAGGGCACGTAAAGCCGTCGGTCCCAGTTGTCATACCAAAATTTTTGACAGTCGTAGACCAATAGTGAAACTTCTCTTTTTTGATATGTATTTTGGGTTGCCGATATTTTTAATGGTAGGCTGGTACTCTCTCGTGAATTAAAATTTAAGTTCAATTGTAAAACTAAAGAAAAATTGACAAGGTACAGAAACCAAATAAATATATTTTTTAACAAGTCGATTCTGTAATCATATTACAAGAACCATGTAATTTTTTAATTACAGAAATTTGAATCGAACACACGAATTGTCTAAAATCGAAATAATTTTAAAATTAATTTACCTATATTACAATCGCGTAGTCAAAAATGTTGAACTACTCACTAGCAAAATCTAATTTTTACTCATATAGGCAATCTCTCGTACAGTCTGGCGTTATTCATCAGGAGCTACTTATTGTATTCTAATCGGCTGGTATGATAGCATGAGACCTAGAAGCCTAATGCGTATTTCCGGTCAAATTCGCTACCTGTCATACTATAGTAAGTTTTCTCAAATATCGTTGAATTCTGGCAACACCAATAACCGTAATCTAGAGAAAGGAAGTAATTGCAAACTAAGACAAAAACAACAACAGTCTGTAGATATTTTCGTCAAAGTATATATTATTTCCTTAAATAATTGGCTTATATACCTATTTCTAAATTCGCTGTTAGATGTAGGCCATTAATATAAAAGTACTCACTTTCAATTTAGGTACCGATTCTGCCAATTCTTCTGGCGTTTTGGTTTTCAAACACTTAATTATATTGGCTGGAGTGTCATCGGGACAGTTGACCAGTTTAGCTTGTCTCTTAGCCAGTGCTAACTGATTTTGGGGTACTGGCCAATTACCATAGCTCGATCCACTCATTGCAATAGCCTTATGGAACAATCCTGCAAGGAAATGCTTTTAATATATTTTCCATACAAACAGATTTTATCACTCCTAATATATTTAAAAAATTATAAAAATTGGTTCGCTTACTAGTATAGAATTTATATAAATTCTACGAACTTTTTGGGATTCAATATTGTACTAAGAATTCTAATAATCTTAACCCCTATATACTAGGAGATCCTGATAACTTCGCTTCGGCAAATTCCTTTTATACCAATTTTTAAAATATACAGTTTGATTATATTAATCTTATGTTATCGTTATGTTCATTTGATTTTGTGCCACTCTGTCTGGATTAGAGTCATACTTTAATTGCCGCTTCATAGGAATCAAAATTCTATTTTAATTGCCGTTCATATGTCGATTACAGTTTTCGTTATTTTTCTTTTAAGATTGAGTTATGAGGGGCCAATTCCGCAAACCTTGAAGTTTCCCTTTGTAGGCTAGATTTGCCGTTTAAAATGTTTACTCTTAGAAGTCGCACGTGTTATTCCGTCCAGAACAATTACATCATATTTCTCTATGTGGTGTACTCTTTTTGGGGAATCCAGGTTCGCGTTACATTGAGTTCTTCAGTCAGCTTTCCATCTTCGCTAGACTCCGATCTGCCCAATTCCATCAACGGGGACCGTGAATTAATCAAGTACTACAGGGGCGGCTTTTGGTTTTTGATGGGTATCCATCGCGTGTAGTATCGTATCGCTGTTATCACCGTGGAGTGAACAGAATATCGACAAGCGTCGGATTTAAAGAAAACACGCTGGAATTTTTATCCGCGGAAAGGCAATTCATTGCAAATTTGCCGATCGCCTTTGGGGGATTAGTATCGAGCCCATTCGTTGTTCCTGTACCTGTGCCGTTGCTGCGACAAATATTTCGTCTCGGAATTCTTCCGAAGAACATCTACCTTTTTCCCGGACGTGAAAATACCCCAGAATTGTGCCTGCCTCTCTCTCGATTCCATTCATCGAAATTCAAGGTAAAGTAACCAGTTTGTGTTGTGAAAAAGAAACCTTTTACGCGTTAACTTGCAAAATTCTAAGTGATTGGGCCCCTTTGTTTATGCAATAAGAAGCGACCTTCAGTCGCCGATTGTCCTTTTTTGTATTACTAAATATAAAGAGTAATTATATATATTGTGTTATTCGTGTAAACTCCGACGCCACTGGCCACGTAGTCGTTTGGACAATTTAAATAACATACGCCAGCAACGGCGAGTTCCTCCTCTTGAACGTTCAAATTAAAAGTTTGTAATATGGAACTATAAAATTACCATTTGCTGTCATTTTTTTGTACTTTTGTCACTTCCTATAATTTAGTTATATGTGTGTTAAAATTCACTGCCTCTTTTTATTATTGTGTATTTGTATTTGTGTGTGCATGAATTTTGCAAACTTTCTAAACAGGAGGGAGGCGCAATAAAGGTGTGTTCGATTCCCGTAAGCTGTCGTCTTCTCGGCCTTCCACGAGAACCTGCAATCAGCTGTATTTGGAAGGTGACGCCCATTAATTTTGACCCACTCTCTACACAACTAGGAAAATTTCCTCCCGTAAGCGATTTCCGCGAACCCCCCTACTCCTCTGAGCTAAGCTGCAGGCCTTTTTCCACCTATCCAGTTGCGGATCGACGAAAACGTTCGTTTGGCCCGTAACATAACAAATCTAAAATCGACTCGTACATTGGAGGAGGCATAATTAATTGAATATTTGGTGATATATAACACCTTGAAGTTACCAAATACGTCATCAATGTGATGACTGTTCGTAAATTGCGGATCACTGCTAAACTTTAAATACCGTTTGACTAGTACTGTCCACAACGCTGCTCTCAAATTTCTGTACAGTATCTACCATGTCCTCTTCTACCTGTATTGTCTCTCTCACTGTCTCATTCCTTCTTCTTTCTATTCTTAAGACCTGGGCTCCCCTCCAATAATTGAACTCGATTGCACGTACCTGATTTTTTTTGTTCTTATGAATATACTTGTTGCTATACTTTTCACAAATATGTTGTAAATTGTATTTCTGTTTCCTTTCCTATATCCCTGTTCGAAGTACCGAATTTAATTTTCCTTAGACTTGCTTCCCTTTATTTAGTCTATCCTTTATCGTTTTCCCATATATTTCATTTTTGTTTATTTTTTCTTCTAAATATACGGATTCCTCAGGCCGTTATTCTATCTCAGTCCAGTATTATGTCCGGCGGTTCGGTTCCTATTAGTAAATATTTTGTTTTGTCCAATTCCTATTTTTCATATTCTTGCTGTAGTTTATCCGTTATACTTATACGAGATATCATCATTATCTTGTGCGATTATAATTTGGTCATCCATAAAGTGGACGGGCTACAGCGTTATTTCGTCCATTTGGTTACCCATTCCCCTAAATTTATCTCTCCATTCTGTGAGCACTACATCTACATACATCTTGAATAGTGTCGGAGATATACAGCATGCCTACCTTAGTCCCTTCGTCATTTTAAATCCGCTAGTCGTGCTTCGTTCTATTTTTATCATTGATCTTGATCTTTGTATAGTTGTTTTAAGGCTACCATTTTTTGTGACATGTCTAGTATTTCCACTGCTTCGTATAGTTGTTTTTGTGCAAGGGACCTTGGTAAGGCAGTGCGAATACACGCTTTCAGTTGAGGCACTTGTTGCAATTGTTAGTATGTAAGGGACGCCCACACCCCCTGAAGTAATGCGAAAGCGGTTCGGGGGGGGTAGTGTAAGTGAATGAAAAAATAGTTATTTTTTTGGAACACTGTTAAAGGTATTTTATGGTTACAAACAGTGTATAATTAAATATTATTAAATATGGCATATAATTTCATGCTTCTCAAATATTTTGATGCTCCTCATCCATCGTGCACCAATTCCCTACATTTACAAATACCATACCTTCTATATATAGTTTTCTAAAATATAATATCTGATGGAAAAGAAAAACAATGTTTCGTTATCAATTTTCAATAGTCTGAAAATGTTGAATGCGTGCGATTTAACTAACCTCGCGAAAGAGGCGAAACAAGATGAAGAGTAACACTGGCTCCACCAACGCTGTATCCAGCTACGGTTACACATTCTGGATCTCCTCCAAAAGCAGCAATATTTTCTTTCACCCATTTCAAGGCCTGTACTTGATCTTTCAGGCCATTGTTACCAGGAGCTTCCTTATCACCAGTACTTAGAAAACCTGGAGAGCATTACATTACTTGTAAGTTTTGAAAATAAATTACTTCATGCTTCGTAGTTCAAAACAACATTAACAGAAAAAGCCTTACCTAAGGCACCCAATCGATAATTAGGCACAACAAGAACTATATCCTCATCTAGTAAATATTTGGGCGATAATGAGACACTGCTACCAGACCCGCTGTGGAATCCACCGGCATGGAAAAATACTAGAACGGTCCGTTTTTCATTGTCTCCAACTTTGGGTAACTGAAAATAAATTATTATGAATTGTTATTTGCTATATAAAACTGTCTCCTAATAATAAAGATATGACAAATCTGTACTGACTTTAATATCACACAATTCTTTTTAGGAAAACATGAATGAACTAAGAGGTAATACAAATCATTTGAACAGTTTGCTGAATTAAGTATAAGAAACCATTTCTTCTGTTACAACAGCTGTAAAATATCCAGTCATTGTGTCAAGTAGTATAATAGTTATATAAAGTTTATTGAATAAAGGTATTTGTATGATTATTTAAAACTGAAAAAATGGAACATCTCGCTGAAATTAAACATTCTGTAGTAAAGTATCTACCCACAATGGATACGAAAATACTTTCGGGGAGCCTGGTCCTTCATTTTTGACTAAGGGACTACTAAATTTAGATGCGATCATAAAAGTCTGGAAGAAAGTCCTTAAAGTGGACACTCAAAAATGCAACAGAAGCAGATATGTTTGACTATGAAAAAATCCATGACCTGAATTTAGAGAACATCCAATTGAAAGTTGCTAGAATTTCTGTTAAAATCTTAGATAAACGCGAGTTTCACATCTTATCTGAAGAATTAGCAATGAAAAGCAATCCACAAATTGAATGCCATGTTTCCTCTTAGAATATTTCAACCCTTTCAAACACACAACTGAGTTTCAGCATCAATGGATAACTACTGATATAATTTGGATCTCTACTATGCACCAGTAAAACAACAACAATCCACACAATTAAAACATCACCACTCTCAATCAATAAAGAAAACAATCTGTTTAAATTTTAGTGGACATCAATTATTTGCTGAAGTACTAAAGAAATACAGCTAATAGATTGTCATTTCAAGACTTCAGCAATAACGGGAGAGTAATACACCAATCAACTGGACCAATTAGACAAAAATATTCGTACTAAACCGCCAGGTTTCGAGAAGAAAAAGATCGTTGTTCATCAAGACAATGGCCATACAAGTGCTGCTTCTATCGCAAAACTCAAGGAATTAAAGCATGAACTGCTGCCACATACACCTTACTTAATACCATGTGACTTCTATCTATTCCTATAACTGGTAAACAGTTTTGATAGCAACAAATGTTCGTCAAATAAATATATTAAAGAAGCAGAATATCTTGCAGGGTTTGAGGTATCGAAGTTTCTTAAAGGTCTAATAGTTTTAGAACATCTTTGGTCCAAGTCCATTGTAGTTAACGAAGATTTATATTGAAAATAGAAATAGGAAAGGTTTATTTATGTGTGTTTTGATCTAATTTCTTGAAATATTTCGCTTACGATGGGAACTAAATTCTCTTTATAAATATTATAAATAGTATCTCTTACGGTTTCCCCGATTCCTACATCAGTCCTAGAAAATTTCCTAGTAGTTCTTTTCTTGCGGTTTGTAATGACTTGTGTCAATTCTGCAATACGTTTCAGAAAGCCATACTGGCTGTCCGAGTTCGGATTTAAGTTTTTAAAAATGTTACATTTATTTGTTGCACTTCAACAGGAAAATGCTGGTGTGTTGCACATAAATTCATATTTTCACTTTCACTACTACTATTTACAACATCTACGTCTTCGTCGGTATCCCTGCTTGCAATTTCCATAATTTGATTATAATCGTCGCTTTCGAAAGGTCTCCAGAAAGCCATGATGTAACTACGACTGGTCAAAATTACGACTGAATTTACCCAGAACAATAACCAAATTAGCATATTTTCGAAAACAAATGACTCATATTGCAAAACAAATTTAACATGATTACCTACATCGTTAGTGGACAACAGTCGGTCATCCGGTAATTTTAATGTTATCTTACCTGGATACTTTCATTATAACATTTTATATTATATATTATAGTTATTACCCAGTTTCAATAAAAAGTTGCATCGCAGGATTTTACTGCCATTGCCAAGAAAGTTAAATGCGGCCCTGACCACAGACCAACATGCACCAACGCTTTTGTTCAGAGATTACATGCTACCTGCTGACTGGTAATCGCATTTGAGTAGGAATTTGATCATTCACTACTAAAAGTTTGGTCCTACTTTGCTTCATTTCACAAACACTTTACCTAACCATGGGTCATTAGAAATCCAATTTTGAATTAATGATATATGAATTTTCGAAATCATAAAACTGTGAATAAAAATTAATTGGTAACAAAACCATTTTTTGTTATTTTTTCTATATCATGGTATATTTTCATACATTTGTGCTCACCAACATCCACTAAAACCCATCCATTCATCTACAGTACCACAACCCTAAAGGAAAGTTTCATATTCCACCTTCCAATCTAAATAAATGACACCTGACTTACCAAAACTTTCTTTGGGTATTTATTAATCGTCTCTGGTTTACATTTGGTACACCTTCGATATCGATTTTTGACATTAACTAACTATACAGAAACACCAATGAGCTACTAATGCGTACTAACTCCAGGACCTTACCTTCGTGGTATAAACATTAAGTAATAAGCAGTCTTCAGAAATAGGATTAACCCCCGGTTGTGGACAAGCTGGCCCATCTAAGGTGGCGTTGAAAACACCATCCCATTTCTCCACGGGCATAGGGGGCTAGAACACCATGTTATGGTAAATATTCGAAAAATGCACGCGACAAAACTGTCTTACCTGGAATCTGAGCTCGTTGACTGGCGCCTTTGCGTATCTTATTCCTCTAAATGCAAAAATGGGTTTTCCTAGGCGTGTTACAAGAATTGAACCTTGAATATTTCCTAGGGGTGTTGTGATGGTCGGCGATGAAGCCTCCTGACTTATAGCTTTGCTATCGGGATTGGGGTAGGCTAGAACAACTCCGATAAGGAGCGCTAGAACGGTTTGCCTTCTCATGCTGAAATTAGAAAAGTTGACAGTTAATGAATGAATCACATAATAAAGTATGTGGTTAAAAAAGACAATATATCGTATATAGGAGCTTTGGCAATTTCAGTCCCGGATTGACTCTTGTCACGCCTATGATCTTTTCTACATACAAAATATTGGTTGAGGTGCAAAATCAAACTCACAACTACGCCTCTGCTTAGGTAGGAAATTAACAATGTCTACCAGACGTTAGCATCCCGGAAACCCAATCAAAGAAGGGGTAGGTTCCAAACAATTAATTTATAGGCGCCACCAACTTATAATTTACTGACATCGTCCGAGGTGGGAAGTCGGATCGCAAGATAGATAATCACCTACCTTTATGTCCCCTATCTGTCCTTAGGTAGACTTAGCTTCCAATATTTCGACGTAAAAGAAAAAGACAAGTTGCAACCAAACCTCATTTAATAATTAATAATAAAAAGTAACCCCACAATTACAATTCTTCGGTACCCAATTGTACACGGAAGTCCCAACTTTACGTTCACATAACCAAAATAAAAGAATTTAATTGGGCGAAACTCAAACAATTTGAGGAAAATTATTACGCTCACCAGAACAAGATAATTTTTAATTTTACAGCGCACTAATCGTCGTAGGAGGCCTCCGCGGATTAGAATAATGCGTAAACATAAAGCGAACTAGGAAAGATTTCATGCGGTGAAAACCTTGAAAACGCAATACAATCCCAACTATCGGAGTACCCTATATATGGTGTACGTAAAATTGTTTCCCCAATAAATTTAATACTATAATAATTGTACTTAACACCTAAATATTTCCTCAATTAGACCCCAATAGTACAATTCAGTGACACAAAATCAATTAAATAATTAACTCAACCGAAGGTAATGAAATTGTAAATACAAAGGCAAGGTGATAAAATTTAAAGTGTAAACAAATTTAAATGTACTTCGCTCCTTATCGATGGCCCCAAGCGT
This sequence comes from Limonius californicus, assembly GCA_014611495.1. Taxonomy (NCBI): domain Eukaryota; kingdom Metazoa; phylum Arthropoda; class Insecta; order Coleoptera; family Elateridae; genus Limonius; species Limonius californicus. The sequence goes on from JABXWE010015810.1 coordinate 25,182, forward strand.
CTGCTCGGTTTTGGAAAAACCTTCCCAAGGTAACTCGCCGATGTCTGCGTATCAATTGGAACAACTTGCGTTTGAATGTAGAATTTTTCCACTGTGTCGTACCTTAACTGGCATACCACAAAAAGAGTCTTCTTGGCAGGAATAAATTCTAAATTGGAAATTGAATTCCTGGAGTTTTTGCTTTCCCTCAACTATAAGAAACGAACTCCTGTGTGTAGTGAACTTCAAATCGGAAAATGAATTCCAAATCGATAAGCGATTTACTAAGAATTAGATCACTATTCACAAATGTACATCCGGCAAGCACGACAATACTCAAAATGCCCTGTTTACGGAACCCATTGTTAAAATTTCCTTTCCCCCAACTTTCGGAACTCAAATATGTACTGCCGCGTTTGACGGAAGTGCCAACTTCGAAATGTAACAGATTCCTACTAATACGCGAACAACTAAATATGCTGCCTTCAAGTAGGCGCGGAAATCGTTACACCCTGCAGCACTAAAATCACGGAAACTTAAATCAGAAGTAAAGCAACATATAATAGTTCACAGGCTTAGTAATAGAGGGTGGTAAAGCAAAGATCGAACAAGCTGTTAGTTTTTACCCAGTATGCTAACGAGTACATCGTGTTTCTGACAGTCGTCATGGAGCAAAGAGTGAATATACAATGCTACTGTAAATTAAGGAAAACACCAACAGAAACGTATAAAATGTTGAAAACTGTGTGTGGTGATACCTTAAGTCGTACTAGAGTAGTTGAATGGTTTAAACGTTTCATAGTTGGTCTCGAGAATGTCCAAAATAAGGCTACAACCGTGCGTCCGTCGATCTGTCGAAACGCAAAAGTTCATGAAATTGTGGCATAGAATTACCAAATCACCCTCCGAATGACAGCAGATAAAATGCACATCCATATAGTACGGATTCGGCAAGTGATACACAAATATTTGGGAAAGAAGAAGACCTGTGCAAAATCCTTTTCGCACAGTCTTACGGATGAGCAAACACAACGAAGAGTTGCATCGTTATTTCGTTGCAACTTATCGCGACAATGCAAATTCTTTTAAATGCATTGTTACTGGTGTCAAGTCATGCGCGTTTCAATACGATTTTGGGACACAACGACAAAATATGTAATGCATTGTAAAATCATCACCAAGACCCAAAAAGTTTCGTTTCCAAATCCAAAATCAAAACCATGCTAATAAGCTTTTTCGGTACAAATGGTGTTATCTATATAAAATGTGTGCCTGAAAGACAAAGAGTAAATAATGCATTCTATGGTATCTTCCAGCGCATTTCTTGAGTGCGAAGGCAGTTTGGAGAAAAGTGTAGCTTCACAATGCATCTACGCATTCTGCACTGGTTGTGAAGTCATGTATCACGAAAGATGATTACGATTAATCACCCACCGTATTCATCTACTTTGGCATAAGTAGACTTTTCTTTCTTTCTTAAAGTAGAAACTGTTCTCAAAGTGAAACGATTAAAAGACGTAGCAGGTATCGTTCTTGGTATAATTATTATAGTGATATATGTTATTTGTAAAAATTAAGCGATCCACTTTAAGTTTCACAAGCTACTATGAGAAAACATTTTTTGGTGTATAACTATTTGCTATTTGTGATTTCAAATCCATCAGACATACATCGAAACAAAAAATACATAGCATTCCAAAACCAGTTTCGTAAAGTTAGTATTTTGTTTAATATAAAACTTTATAGGAAATGTCCGGAGAGACTGATATGTTCTTGGTATTATGTATTTGAGACAATTATTATAAATTAACCAAAGAAGGCTGATTGCTGTAATTTGTAATTGGAGATCACTTTCCATTCTAAACAACTTTTGTTGATAAATTTATTTTGTACCTAGTGTCTACACTTCCCGTGGTTCGAAGCCCACGTTAAGCTGTAGGTCATCTGTGTCTGTGGCACTCCAAACGCCCAACACAGGCATATGAGAGATGATCGCTACGTCTCATACGAGCGCTCGAAGAAGAAGAAGTTGCAGGTGCCTGTTTTCTTGTTTATAAAAGTTATACATTTAATATTACTGTAGGCGTGGGAAGAAAAACGCGGCGATCTATTCCACCAAGACAACGCTCCCGCTCACAAGAGTTGTGTTCCTATGGCTGCTGTCCACAATACTGTATTTGAAATTTTAGAACAACCCACTTATTCGCCAGATCTGATGGCTTTCACCTATTTCCCAAATTAACACCTTCGGGTAAGTCATTTTTCGGACGATGAAAAAGTGATGGCTGCTGTGAATGAGTACCTTGCTATGCAAAACAAAGAATATTTTCTAAAGGCATTCAAGCTCTGCATCCTCGTTATACTACTAAGTGTCTTAACCTTTTAGGGGATTGTGCTGAGAAATAAAGTTGTTTCAAGTGTCTAAGTCATTTGCTTCTATATCAGGTACAATAAATAATCCACCACCCTCATACATAGCATAGCGTCGAAACCAAAATCACTTTTTCTTTAATTTAATTAAATTGATCGATGTTGCCTTCTTATGATAATGACAAGTCGAGCGGTCAATTTATTTAAATATTAAGTAAGATGTTCTTACATGAATAGGAATTTAAATGCCGCCCGTAATATAGAGGGTGTCAATTTGAAAAAATACAATGTCTTATATCTCTGAAACTAAATAATATTGAAAATTTCTATTCTCCACGACCACTACGGAATTTCACAATTCTCAAATCAATTTTGATAATAAAAAGTTAACAATCTAGCTCTTGTTATTGAAGAAATATTCTAAAACACTTTCCGGCTTATGCATTTTGCATGTATTTCATTCCATCACTAGTTATGGAATGAATATTCCGTAGCAGTATTACGAAAAAAAAAAGTTAGTCTAGGAATCCATGACTAACAATTGACTTTGCAGTTTTGCAATTTCTTTGTAAATATTTGCGTGTGTTTACAAATGTTAAACATTGTATTTATTTCATATCTTGTGGTCGTGGAGAAAGTATAGTTTGCTACTCGGTTAGAGTGGAAATTTGATGCTCGTCGTTCCTCACGCTCGCCTTCGGCTCGCGTTCGGAATATTCCACTCGCATCGAATTTCTCTTCCAACCTCGTTACAGAATATACTAGAAACCGTTTCTACAAAATGAAGGAGGAACCATCATAACTTATAAGATAACCTTCCCCATTCTACCCCTTAGGGTCTGGTTGGTTGGTTGGTTTTTGATTAGGAGAGATCTAGGACGCGATTTTTCAAGCATCTGTTTTTGTGGGGCGCCTAGAGCCTAAAGGGGTTGAATGGGGATTATCTTATGGGTCATGTTGTAGGAACTGTTTCTATCAATTTTCAATATTTCTTTTACTTCCAGAGCTATATCACATTGTACGTTTTCAAATTGACACTCTGTATAATATAAAGCACTACCCAACCAGAAAATTATGATCTGAAAAAAATGTTTCAGTAGAACTTCAAGTAGAAGAGTTTCTAACACGAATATATTTCATCCACATCACATTACTTTGATGTACGAACTGCACAACAATGACTCTGAGAGAATTGCAATATCGTAATTTCTTTCAGAATCAACTTCTTTAATCCGTCTTTTTTTTGTATATTGTTCATCGATAAGGCACAGGCAAACTGTTTGGTGTGACATAGTACGTAACCATATTATTATTGGACCACACTGCTTCCATGGAAACTTAATTGGACATGCTTACTCTGAATTTCTAAAAAAAAATTTACCCAGATTGCTGGAAGAGGTAGAATTCAACGTACGACTAAAACATGATGGCTGTTCTACTTATTAAGTTGGACTGTTCGGAGTTACTCAAATAACTTCTTTGGGAAAAATTTGATTGGAAGAGGAGCTGTGCATCCATAGCCTTCTACAAGTTGCCATATTACTCCACTAGATTTTTTCTTTGGGATACCATTAAATAAATAGTATATCTAACTTTACATGCACACGATGTACAAAATAGAATAATCAAGGCATATACATCAATTACCCCTAATGCGCTTGCTCTAGTCCAAATATCCCTTTTAAATCGAATTAGAAACTGCGTTAAAGTAAATGGATGTAATTTTTTAGCTATAAAACTACACAGAAATGTAACATGTCATAAGAAAACTTAAACCTGATGATGAATTTGAAAGAACGAAACGTTACCTTAAATCTATTTCACTTTATAAAATTATAAAAATAGGGGCGATGCAATCAAGAAGCAATAATAAAAATGGTAAATGTTTTAGAAATAATTTAAATCGAAAAAAAAACCGTCAGGTGACATTACAGTGTACTTCACTTTGCCCCAGTTTCAGCAACTTCATAATTTTAATAGTTTCCGGGATTCCCATGGTATGGACAAATTTGATACAACCAGTATAAAAAATATTTAAAAACATTTTTGGAATTACTAGTAATTATATAAATATTAATAAAAAACACGTTTACTTATTACTAAATTCGATATCCTTCATGAAGTTTAATTTCTTTATACCGATACTCATAATAGATGCGACAATCAAAATCTATATTAATTATTTAGTTAACCTAAACGCAATAAGAATTCGTTTATTCTTCTGTAGGTAGTA
>JABXWE010015811.1:0-23298 GCA_014611495.1 Limonius californicus
CACTTCGTTGTTGACGTCGTCTGATTCGGTGTAAACCTGATCGTACTGAAGAAAGTAGTGGCATTTCCGTTACAAATTCGTAACCACGGTTAAATAATGGCCCAAGTTCTTCTCGAAAAATTTTTGAAACTGTTTCCTCTTCTTCTCGAACACGTTTTCGTGCACAAGCTAAATGCTTTTTTACCTCCGTTGCAGCAACATTTGGCTTACAAGTATGCTGTGATACGAATAACACTTCACTACCTTTACTTTTCATAGTACTGCGACATTGTTCTGATTTTTCGTTAATACATAACCAACTCACTACGTCTTCTTTGTTGGATCGATGCTTTCTGTACTGATGCCCATTCAGAATTGCAGATGGTCTTCCTTTGGAAGTCTGGGTAATTTCTAAGTCAGCCATAGTATCAGTAAGAAACACAAAACAAAAACACCGCTCGTTTCTCAAATTAAGAAGAAAGAATACCGGGAGCACCTTTCTTTTCTCAAACTAAGAACAAAATAAGGGTTGTTTGTTGCTACACACCAAATAAGTATGGGTCTATTACGCTAATCATGCGCCCTTGGATTTACAGATAAGTAAGTTACTTTTCTTCTTATTCCTGTTTCTGTGAGTGGATGCAACTTTCACTGTAATTTGAGTATTTGGCGAAAAATACAAGATCCTGCAAAATTAGAAATTACTAAAGGCCCTATTCTCCTAAGCCTAATCCTTTCTTGTTATTTTTCATTATGTATAAGTTTGAGCGGTCTTCATAGAGAATTAGAGAAAGTTGTTATCTACACTTACACATCCTACCTACCGTAATTAGTCATGGTCAAAGATCATTTACAACCTTGTACGCAAATGCCACCTTTATAAAAGTTAGTCATCCCTGTGTACGCAAATGCCACAAAATTTGCAATGTACGCAAATGTCTTGTACGCATCTGCCACGACACCTTATGGTTGCTTCCTTTGTGTTCTTCTTCAATAATGTTATGGTTTTCCATGCTTCTCTGAATCTAGAACTCCGTATTAGTCTATAATGTCATCACATCTTCTCTCCCAGAACTGATTTGTTGCTCTTTTCACGGCCTTTTTGAGTTCATAATTATATCTCATGTAATTTTTTCTATTTTCCACATCTCCTGTGCTGAGCCATTTCTGATAAGCCTGCTGCTTTCTTTTCATCGATTATATGTTGTAAGTCGTCTGTCCACCAAGAATCATTTTTGTTTCTGTGTATCCTATTTTCTCTCTCTCCTAGTGCTTCTTTTGCAGCTTGGTGGATGCACATCTTTAAGAATTCATATCTTTGCTCAGCATTGCCATTCTGAGATTGTTTCATTTTCTCTGCTAGTCTTACTTTATACAAAAATCTCGTTGATTCGTTTTAGAGACTATCTAAGTTGTATTTAGTCCAATCAGACATTTCGTCGTTTGGTTGTTCAATATTTCGGTGTTTCATTTTCTGGTATTTGTAGTTTAAGCATGTTTTAGCCCTCACTAAGAAATGGTCGGATCCACAAGAAGCTCCTCTTTGTAGCCGGACGTCTAAAACTGTTATGTGGGAAGACTGCCTCATAATTATAAAATCAATGATACTTCTTTGTCCCTTTGTGGGCTGCGCGATTGTGTACTTATGAATATTTTTGTGCTCAAAAAAGCCATTCATTATCTTTAAGTCATATAGATCACACACTTCTATTATCCTTCTCCCATTGTCATTCTCTACATTCTCAGTATGTCGTCCGATTACAAGGTCATGTATTTTACTTCCTACCCGTCCATTAATATCACCCGGTAATATCACTTCTTTATTTTTTGATTCCTTATCTAAAAGAGGAGTCAAGTTTTCCGTAAATGTTTCTTTAATATCTGCGTTTGCATTGTCATTTGGTGCATATACACCTACTAATACAACATTGTGTCCTAATATAACTAGTTCTAGGATGATCACGCGTTCATTTACAGCTGTCTTACTTTTAATAAATTGTCTGTGTTTTCTGTGTATGGCTATGGACACTCCAGCTTCAGCTCGCTTATCTTTATCTACGTCGCTATAGAAATGCAGGTAGTTTCCTTTTATTTCGTTGCCATTTCCTTTCTTTATGGTTTCACTTAGTACTGCTACGTCTATGTTAAATTCCTCTAAGGCTCTCAATATTTCTTGATATTTATTGCTGATACCTTGAACATTCCAGCATGCAAAATTCATTATCCGTTTTCTTCGCTTGTGTCGTCGTTTAGAATTTTCAGTCCGATTCCGAGGTTTTTCATTGGGATTTTTTGCCACTAAATTTTTTTTACGGGTGGCGCGTTGCAGACCCATTCGCCTCAACCCTCCTCCTTTGTCCGGGCTTGGGACCGTCAACAATAGCAGTTCGTCTACTGCAGGCGGAGTTAGATTATAGTACATAAAGTAAATATAATATCAGAGAAATATCATTGTAAAATATTATCAACGAAGACAAACATAATGGCCTTCAAATCTAAAAAGCCAATTTGATCCAAAATGGAACTCAACAATCAAAAACTGGAACTTGTTTCTCACTTTAAACACCTGGGCTGTAATATAACATGGTTACGATGACTTCATGAAAAATAAGTTCTACACCTTTCAAAGAATATGTAGTACAATACAGCGATCCATTGGGAATCAAACAAGCTGCGATACGCAGATCAAATTTTACAATGCAATTGGACCCATTCTAATCTACGGGTGAACATAGACGATGTCTACGCAAGACAAATCACGTATCCAAGCATCAGAAATTAAATTCTTAATGATAGTGAAAGGATGCGATAAGACTGATCAAATCAGTAACGGAACAATAAGAGTAGAATTAAAAGTCACCTCAATACAAAGTAGAATTGACCAACCACGATAACGTTAGGGAGCACATATGAGCGATGATGATGATGATGACGATGCATTTATACAATTAAGATCATCATTAATTATTCACTACCATTATCATTTAAAGTGAATTTTGATAAGTTGTTCATAGTCTATCGCTTATATACTTGGGATGTTTATAAGTGTTTCAATTTAAGATATGGCCGACCACGAAATACCAAGAAAATCTAAAAATATCAATGAGGCAGTTTAAATCCTAAAATACTCCCTGATAATACCGCTCGTATCACATTAATTTAGAAATTCTCTCTTTAAGTAGCGATTGTTTCATTCATTGCCATGTGCTTAAATATTCAAGCTTTTTACTAAAAATGCTTTGGACAAAATGTCAAAAATTTGACTGGTGTCCGCCCACTTGCTCACCACCGATTTCCCGCCATTGTTTGCTCGCCATCGTTTGCTAGCCACCGTTTGCTCGCTTTCCGTTTGCTCGCTTTCTGTTTGCTCGCGGGTCTCTACGCTCGACAACTGTTTGCTCGCAACGCCAATTGCTCACCGGACGGATACCCGGCATGCAATTTATTCTTAAAATAAAATAATTATAATTAGTAGGCATTTAGTATACGCTGTTAGTAATTCTCAAAATTTTGTATTTCTCTAAGGAATGTTGATAGTCAAAGGAGGGTTGTCTGTTCTTGTATTTGAATTCGTATTGGTTAATATATTTTTTTGTGCGTTCTTAATATAATTAGCTAGACGTGTATCTGATTCTTATGTTGTATATGATTATAAATTATGTTTAATAATTAACTTCTCAAAACATAGTTAAAATTGATTTATTGATATAGAAAATGTATCTAAAGTTTCAAAAATTTTAATAAATTGTTATTCACTGCGACCACTTGCCTGGACCAATATTTCCTTATACTAGCAAATATATTAAAAAAATAATATTCTCGCTATAACTATCTAGAAACTAAAATATAGATTTTAATTATGAAGCAACACATGTGTAAATTATTTTACAAACAAAACAAAATATAAAGTAGTGTTTCTGTGTTGGTGCAGCTATACTTAGTACTGTTGGCTGTCAAGCAAATGGCTGGCGAGCAACTGACTTGGTGAGCATCTTTCCCAGTGAGCAATCGGAAATCGAGAAATCGGTGGCGAGCGAGTGGTGGTGGTTGAAACAGGACCAATAGGTATCAAAATCATTGTGGAGTTTTGAAAACATAACATGTCAGTAAAATAGTTTATATGGTGGGTTCAAATCATTTTAATAATTTATATCACAGTTTCTACGTTACCATTACTAATTAGGTGCCAAGAACGTCCTGTTAGCAATAAAAAATAAATTCAAGTACAACCTGCAAGCACATGTAGCTTATTTTAGGAAGGTGTTGGTTTTAAGGAAGAAACTGAAGATTTTCCATAAACAAGTTATTTTATAGCACCAATTTCTCTTTGCTTTTATTCCAGTAATAATTTTGTGTATTAACTGACCAGCATAATTATTAATATTAATTGGTGGGAAGTAATTTATGATATAAAGTTTAATTTGTCGCCCAACAAATACTACTCATTGCATTTATTGGTGAATATTCTCATAACTATGTGCATATGTAAATTTGCACAAATGCTATTATTCATTGCGATTCTAAATAAAATGTAGGAATATTGAATTAGTTGCATAAACGTTTGCGTACTGAACTATTTGTTTATTTAAATGCCATTGGTATTTAACAGACATTAAAGAGAGCACATATTACTGAAATATTAGTACAAATTTGTAAAACAGAATAATGTAATATATAGTTTATGGCTGCAGCTGTATGTGTGCGATTGGATTTGTAAATGATTGATATGTCTTTCTAGCTGACCTATCCTTATAAAATTTGTAAATGTTTGGAAGGCGCAACAGTGTGTTGTTAATTAGGTAATAAATTATATAAAAATTTGTAAATTCTACAGAAACGAAAACGTTTAAAGAATTTTGATGTAGGATAGTGTTATGGTTTTAATCCATTTATTAAATTTACCTGTCTGGGGCTGCATAAATTATAGTGATCATTTTAAATGCCAAAATTCTTGTGTAATTTATTGACTGGTTATCTGGCACAGGGTATCATCAACGAGTATAAATGAATTTCCGTGTTATCCTTTTTTGATAGCCTGATATTTAACAAGCCAGTTGTTTAAGTATTTCAAAATAGTAATTCATTTCTTTATAAACATGTTGTAATTTATAATAAAACAATTTTGCTTCTAAATATTCACGGGCAACTGCAAAGACAATTTATTCGTACGAGTGCTGTCCCAATATAACCGACAGCAACCTGCTGCCACTTATGGAACATATGCACGTCAAAGGTTTTTGTCCAGCTTTATTAATATAATATAAAAGTTTGACTTTATTTGTACTTTATTAAGTTGCAATGATTAATTCACAAATTAAATGTTTTCAGTCAGTTGCTATTTTTTGAAAACATATTTTTAAATAAACTGCTATATAGATTTTAAATTGCTCCATAATTGGCATTTAATTATATTTAAAGTTGATATAATATATTAGTAATTATGTGTGTATACAGATAATCTATTTCATAACATTCGTGAACTAGGAATTTCTTAATACGGATCTGTGGGAAGATATTTCGACGTTAACCTAGAATATCTTCACGGCCACTTAGCATTATTAATATATAATTTAATATTTTACTGGCATAATGAGAGCCACAGGTGGGTGCTAAATGTTAGAAACCGTAATATCTGGAAAATGTCAGAATATGAATAGCTTAAGACAGACGTCAAAATAAGGTGAAAAAGAAATTCTTTAGCTTACATATTTATATTCACTGATGGACTGTAGTGAATAAGTTATAATTTCAGTCTGGGAGAAAAAGGAAATACATATTATTGTTGCAGACATATTAGACGTAATTATTTAGCTGGAATGAAAATTGGAAATACCTACATTCCGGGAATATTACCATAGTTTGAACGGACATATCAGAGAAGAATTTGCTTTATTGCACATTTCTTTTGTGGACCGAAATTGCGATCAATAGTCGTATCTCGTAATTAAGAATCCAGCTCCTGTAGTTTCCAGATATTAATAATTTACTATTATTTAATCCTGAAATTTTAAACCAACACAAACTGCAAAATCTTGCCTGATGGAAGATCGATGTATTATTTTAAATATAAGTATTTGTAGCTAAAAGTAGAAATTTTCTCGATAATATTGAAGCATATTTTGTTTAAGTTTACAAGATAGCTGTTGCAAAATAACAGCTTTCATTCGCTAAATAGCAAAACCTGCTTTTGTACATTATTCTGCCTGCTGCATATTGTTAGGTATAGATTTGAAAAGTTTCGATGAATAGTAGCCAAAAGTTTTATTTACGAGTAGGAAATACATTTATATACTTATTTATTCAATTAATTAGAGATTTAATTTCAAATAATGCAAATCCATATGTACTATGAATATCAAAAATAAACAAATTTATAAATTGTTTAATCAACACGAAATCAACTGAAATTTGTCCAACCTTTTTGCAGATCTAAGAGTGGCTCTTATAATTGGACGAACTGTGTTAACTAGAGTAGCTAATAACAAAGCAAATACACACAAAGAAAAATACAAGGAAAATCCAAAAAAGTATCATATAGAAATTATATGGCAAAAGGCATTTCAATTTTATTAGTGCTTTCCCTTAAATGACACAAAATAATAGTCAAGTTCATAATTCAGTATAAACATTAGAAACACCGCTTATTATTTTATTTATTCTTTTAAGTATTTGTTGTTGTATAAGAAAAACTTACCTTATTTATTTTAAAATTGCTGTAATAACATCGGTCTTGATGGAATCCAATTCTGTCTTGAATTTTGATATCTGCCAGCTTCGGCGCGAACGGTCTGGCAGCACGTGATGAATGTTACACGAACAAAGACTGCGAACTTGTGGTCCAAGATTTTGTTAAACCAAATTAGTTAAGTTAAATGTTCTTTGTTGTATCCAAATCTCGGCCACACGTAAGTAAATTAAGCTCTCAATACTTCTTTCCAATCAGGATGCACCATTAATTGTTTATAAAACTTGTATGAATAATTTCATTTCAATTAAGTTTATAACCTTCACATTGTTTGGAAGGAAAGTATTATAGTTTCTTCTTTTATTTAATTATTTCTATTTTAAGAGTATCAATTTCCGTAGCCTAGCAGAAGGAAGAAAAAATTGCTAAGGAAGAAAGATGTTAGAGTTAATCTCCTCCTCGTCCTATGTGCCGTCTCTGTTGAGGTTGGCGACCATTATGGCATATCCGTCTCTATGCTGTGCTTTGTGAAATAGTGTTGGTCAATTTTGTTTGGTCCATTCTTTAATGTTTCTTAACCAAGACTTTCTTTGCGACCGATACCTCTTTTACCTTCAATTTTTCCTGTATCATAAGTTGTAATAAATCGTATTCTTCATGTCTCATTAAGTGTCCGAGGTATGCCGTTCTTCTTGTCGTCACTGTATTTACTAGCTGTGGGCGGTTGTTCATCCTGTCAAGTACTGTTTTATTCGTTACTCTTTGTACCAAGCTTATTCTTAACATTCTTCTATACTGCCACATTTCTACAGCCTGCAGCTTATATAGATCGCCTTTCTTGAGGGTCCAGGACTCGCATGCGTACAAGAGTAACGACCAGGCGTAGCACTTTAAAGTCCTTAGTTAATCTATTTGCGTCGAAAGTGGATAAACTATATATCAAATGTAACTTGGATTACCCACCGTCAGAGATTTGTTTGATTTTGGTCCTAAAATGACAAGATTTGATTAGGAGAACACTGGGCCCATATAAACCAAGCAATAACCAGCAGATGGCCTTTCGGTGCTGGGACTTTAGCAGTTTGAATATATAACGGCAACATGCAAATGAGAATAACTTTGTTATCCACATTCGGTCAGATGTGAACTTTTCGCCTTAGAATACCGCCATAGGCACATATTTGAACATTGTATTGTGGGGATACAATTTATAATGGAATTCCTACGAAGTTTTGAATTTGGAAACTTCCATAATTGTAGTTGTTGCTGCCTCTTGATTGCCCCGCATTTTTTTCTTCAACTTTTTGAGTGCCAACATTTCACTAGAACGCTTATGCCGAAAGAATAAGAGAAGTACTTAAAACTATATCTGCACATTTAGAATATTACATTTGTTTTATAAATATTCCATTGTACCACCGAAATAAAAAATAACATTTACAGATGTCACTATTTAGGAAGTGGAAAGGATATTTTCACGGCTGTAATGCCTGCGGGAGTAGTATTAATATCAATTAGGTACACACTTACCGTACACTGGATGTGATTTTTGTTCGTGTGCTATTTCACGTATATGTAGTTAAGTGACTTGTCGTGGACATACAGCAAACTAATCGAAAATCCTCAGACGACCTGCGGCTATACTAGGTGTAAAATTCGTATTGTACACCTTGCATCGCTCTATTATCTCATGAAATTTAAACACCATATCGAATGGACCCACATAACCAAAGTTACCCAAAAGATAACTAAAAGTTATCCTCTTAAAAACACAAGGTCACTATAGGTCAACCAAAAGTTAACCTATAAGTTAACTATTTCACCAATTAGTTAACCATAGGGCAACCCGAAGGCATCCTTAAAGTCGTTAAAAAGTTAACCATAAAAGATATACAAAAGCTAACCTTTGAAAGTTAGTCAAAAGTCAACCTTTTTGGTTGCGATCAAGTTAACTACTTGGAATAACTATTTCTCAACTTTAAGTTGAACGTAACGAATACTGTAGTTTTGGTAACCACTGCGGATGCACAAAGGACGCCTTTAAATTAGCTACGAAGGTCATCTTTCCAGGTTAATAATTACGTTGTGGACAGTCAAGGTTAACTTTGGTTATGTGGGTAGTTTCTGCAAATAATTATTTTAAGTTTTAAATCCATAGGATTGATTGGAGACGGTGGTTTAAGTAAATAAACTTTGGAAAGCCCCTTACCACCACAATATTTAAAACACCTAAATACGTATTTCGGCAACTAAACTGCCATCTTTCATAGTAATTTGAACTAACTAAAGATACTTGGTTGAGGAATACCTCTGGAGTCCAATTGCACTGAAGATGGGAGCTTAGTTGCCGAAATACGTATTTAGGTGTTCTTAATATCCTGCTGGTAAGGGATTTTATTTAAAAACATTATTCATCAATATTTCAACAACCAAGTACCTGTATCTACAATAATACCTTGTGACCTAATATGCTTGAAAGATTTCAAAAATATATGTTCCAACTGAGAGAATTAGTGAAAAAGAAAATGTATATGTTTAAAATACAAGAAAATCTTTGTAGTAGGATTAGATAAATATTTATAGTAAATTTCTAAATGATCCTAGTTAGCTTATTTGCTGATTTTTCATATCTATTAAAGAGGGTCTTGCTGTTTTCAATTGGATGTTCAAATATTTAATAAGCATTCAACCTTTACAGTAAGTTGCTATCGTTTCGGCTATACCCGGAAATGATACCAGCTATAGCTCTTTTTTTATTTAGCACTTTAAATGTACGTATACATAGTTTTGCAACAAATAAGCATGTAATGGGCAAATAAACCTAAAATTTCGAAAATTTCTAGAAGGCGTTAGAAGCAAGCTCCGGAAATAATTAGGAAACCAATTTTGTAGGTCGAACAGGTTTCATCACATCAGACAATGCCATCAACATTTTTAGAACTCTTCATAACAAATACACATTGTTTTTATAACTGTGTGAAATGCACCATTTATACAGTTGTTTTAGTCACACTATGAATCTAAATTTAAGTATCAACAAGGCATCAATTTTTAAACATGCTTAGACTATCTTGGAAACTAGCTTTGTTAATGAATAGAAAACAATTTGATAAATCTCTGACGTCTCAATCACGTTCTTCTAGAAAACGATTTGTTAGGTCTTCCCACAGACAGAGAACGTACAGCTCAACATGAGCTCCGGAGCAACTTCATTGCAGGAAGTTGTAAACGTTTATATTTTCCAAAATTTTGCAGCGCAGTCAATATCGCATACTAAAAATTTCCACAACAAAATAAACCTAAGTGGAGACATATGTTATCAGTGAGAAGTAATTCCAGCATTATTTCGGACATCTATTCTTTACATACTGATTGATCGGTAATTGTCATATTAATGTAATATTTCGTCTTAGTTTCGGTGCTACGAGATTAATAATACCCTCAAATGCTCAATATTAAAGTGCCGTATAGCCTTATTGCTAACAAACACTTATAGAAAAATTTGTTTTCTATTAATATAAATTTTTCATAAACTAAGGCTAGATAAATAGCTCTTAACTCTACCGTAGTCATTAGCAACAAATAAATATACATTTGCTTTCTCTTCATCGAATGCTTCATCTCTTACAAGAAGTGACGACCTTCTTTCCTATGCCTGTGTTACGCGTTTAAAATATTACAGACATAGAGGACTTACAGATTAATTAGGGCTATAAATCATGGGGAGTGTAAATATTTCTACTCTAGAGAAGATTTACAAGGCGGAATACCTTGGTAGTTTGCCATTGCGTTGCAAATCGGATGTTCCGGTACTGGGAATTGAACCCCAACGTAGAAGTATAACTCGTTAAATTTAGTCCACTACCGCCTCTCTACAGCGGTACATGTGATCAAATTCCTTAAAACGGTTTTCGAAGTTTACTTTTAAAAATTTCAAAACCTATTCAATAATTTTACGTTAAAGTCAGTTGGAGTAGCGATTTTTAAGGAAACTAATCGAAAAATCGTAGCGGTCTTAATTTTAAAGCTAAAAATGTATCAAAATTTTATTTGGTTGGAATTTGGACTATAAAATTCTTTACTCGTATTGAAAAATAGTTGTGACAAAAATGTTACCAAAAAATGTTTCATTTCCATCAACGACTATGATACTGAAAGTATGAAAAAGTAAAAACCTTCTAGAAGTATTGTGCACGGGTTTTAGAGTTATGTTTGAAATATTCTAGTTTTTATTTTTAATTATATGGGATAGTAAAGTTAATTATCAGGATTCTTACCAAAAATCCATATGTTTATTAAAGATTGCCCTGCTTTGCACATTTTTTGTAGATAATTGCTGTAAATATTGACAAACATTCATATAAACCGCAAATCATTATAGCCAGCAAAATAATAAAACTGTTCCCTTAAATTTTAGGTTCAGCGCAAATTAACACAAATCTGCAGTAGTTAGCTCGTGCAGCACATATTTGCCGATTTATTGGGGATTATCAATAACCAATTAATCAGTGGTGAAGGTAGAGGCGATATTCGTTTGACTGATATTACATCAAATATTTTTTTTATAGAGCGAACATGAATCATGTGGAGGAAACTTCAATTAATTGTGGTACTATTGAATGTTGGCTTGAATTGAAGTTTAGAATGCTACTGTTTTGAATATATAAACAAGATATTTTATATTTATAGCTTCTCGGGTAGTTCATTTATCATCACAATAGGACTTTGCAGCTGATATTACAATTCAAAACCAACTAAGCGAGAGTGAATGCGAAAGTTGAAAGCGAAAATGTAAAAATAATTTGAATTTATGTTATATTCTTGATATGAATCTTCAGCGTAAACTAGCTGAACCTGTGGGCTATATTCAACGCTTGGTTTGGTAGATTTTTTAAAAAGTGAATGAGCTGCAGCAAGATGTAAGATACATGTTTAATTAAAGATAGTGTTGCGTTAAACATATTTATTGTTTTGTAATGAAACACCTTGTATATTGCTGCATTGGTTTCCTACTCTAGTATTTCTATTATTTCCAATGGAACACAGTGTATTCTCATTGTTTCTGTATTCACACGATTGCCCTTTGAATGTTTAATTTTTAACTGAACATTCTGTAAATTGGTAGGTAGGAGGGGGGTACATTTGACTCATACATTTTCTGTGAGAATGCCTTTTACAGAGTTATTCCCAATTTAATGCCAAAAATAATATGACTTCTTCTTCTTTAAGTGCTTAGTCTCTTACGAGAGAGAGGCTAATATCAAGAAAGATTCCACTACTACACTAGTTTGAATTGGACGTTCATAGCGTTAACACGTTCGGGTCAACTGTTTGTTATAAAATTTAAGGGATATCATTATCGAGTGTGATAAAAGTGTGGCCGTCAGATCAAATCGTGCCGTGCGCTGCGAAACCTGGAATAAAAGTGTCCAGATGGTAAGATGTAAAACAATACTTAAAGTGATTAAGCGGATAAAAACGCAATGAATCTACAACAACAAAATATGTATATGCAATCTTTTCCTCCCATTACGTCAGTGGCGTATCCAAATAATTTTCCACAAATGATACAAAATACTCAACAAGCCATACAACCCCAACAAATGAGCTACAATGGAGGGGTACCTTACCAGTCAACGTACGAAATCGTTCCTCAAGTACCCTATCAACAAACCACAGTACCAATTACTGCCTCCTACGCAAACCATTCCATCACAACTGGGACATAGCTCTCAACAAATTACAAGAATGTCATCGACCAGTGAAGATGAACCAGATGATAGACAGGAAACTAATAATATCCCATGACAACAAGTAAGAAGTATAAAAAGGAAGAAGACTACAAAAATTTTAAATAATAGTGAAACCAACAAAATCACTACCAACATCAAGTTCAGCTCACTAACAGTTGAAAAAAACAAAAGCCAAAACACTGATTCCACTGTAAAAATCAACAAACCTCCTCCCATATACATATATGGGGTAACAGACTATCCAAAAATGGTAACGCAAATAAGAGACTGGTTAGAGGAAGAACAGTATACCAGGAAGAGCTAAGCTAACAACACCATCAAAATCAATTGCAATATTGTAGAAAGTTATGAAATCTAATCAAATACTTAAAGCAAGAAAATATTATACACCACAGCTATCAACTAAAAGAGGATCGAGATACAGAGTAGATATCAAACACCTACATAACTCCATCCCAACTGTTAAAATATCAAATGAATTAACAAAAGCAGGGTACAAGGTGAGAACCATAATAAATGCTAAACACAGAGCTACTAAGCAACCCTTAAATCTATTTTTCATTGATCTTGAGCCAGCAAATAATAACAAAGAGGTATACAACATTGAAAAACGACACAACGTAAACGTCAAAATTGAGCCACCTCACAAAACACACAAAACCAAAAACGATATTGTGCAGTGTACTAGGTGCCAACTATACGGACACTCAAAGTCTTACTGCAATAGACCTTATGTGTGCGTAAAATGTGGAGAATCGCACAGTACTGCAAGCTGTAAAAAATCTAGAGAGACGCCAGCCACTTGTGCTTTGTGTGGAGGAGACCATCCAGCCAATTATAAAGGATCTCAATATTACCACAAGTTAACCCAAGGAAATCAGTTACAAAATAAGGTTATTGCTACAAAACTAACCACATCAAATAATGTACACATCAGATCAAACCTCTACCAGGGCAGTTATCAAAATCAAAATAGAATATACAGCAGCATAGTCAACAAAAATCAACCAAATAATACCTTTGACTTTATATACCCTAGACCCGCCACCAATGTACACACTGTAGATGGTAAGTTGGTGATGCGTCCAGTAGGAGTCGCGGCAAAGATACGAGCGGATGTACTCTACGACATACGTTTAGAAACTGTAGAAAAGGAAAGAATACATAATGCATGTCTAATATGCAAAATTCTGTTGGTGAATCACTACGCCCCGGCCGTAAAATGTTTACCTGCTTAAGGGTAGTAACGTAGTAAGCAAGTTTTTAATCTTTATCTTTCTGGATAAGATACTTGTGAATTCGGCATTTTCTTTGTCGGTAAAAACAAAGAACTCAGTGCCGGATCTATGTATTAACATTAAAATAACAATATATTATAATGATATTTTTCTCGCCTTTATTGATACGGATTCGTCAATTACTTGGTCAAAATTAATTGCATTTGTGATTCCGTAGTCTACTGAAAGTAGAGCCAAATTGGATAAGCGTTCCAGCCATTGTTTAACTTACTGCAAAACTTGACAGTTGCAGAAAATTTCAAAGATTTGTCGTTCTAGTATTTACTTACATCAAATTCATAAGAAAATGTTTTACTTTAGATTTATCACTTTGAATAAAAAAGTTCTACTAGTAAATTTATTGAAGCAAGATGACTAAGCTGAGGCATTAGGCTCAAAAATCAAAATTTTATTTTAACTTTCAGAACAATATAATAAAAAATGTATACGTACATATTATACTGCAGATTGATGTTAATTAATTGGTAACACTATTTTTTGTTAGTAGTTAATTCACTTCTACTTATCTAAATACATTTGGGGTAATGTGTCACAAAATTGTTTGTAAATTCTACTCAAAAGAAAAGTTTAATAAAAAATAGTAAAATATATTTTATAATATAACCATGGCCCATGGGTAATAAGTAGAGTTGGGCAAATGCATATTTGCGTCTTTTTTCCTATTGATCATAAACTGTTAATTATTCGTTTATAAACGTTTCGTGTTGTTTAGAGTCATAAAAAGTAAATTTTATTGTGCATATTTAAGCTTTTAATGGCATGAAAATGCATATTCTAACAAAAAAATAAAATTTCATATAAAATATCAAATCAAAATATTCGTAGTTCTTAGAAATTGTATAATTTCTTCTAGTGGAACCATAACATGAACTTTAAACTTGCACTTTCTAAATCTACAACAAGTAGCGGCAATGCCGGATTTACCGTGGCGCAACGGCGCAGTTGCGCCAGGCCCCGGAGCTAAAGGGGCCCCGCGGCTAAAGTGACCCCGCAATCCCAAAAAAATCAGATTAATAAAAATATACTCAAATGTTTCCACCTATCAGAAGTCTTTTGTTTTGAAGGGTTAAAAGCTTTATAATAATTTAACCACGCCCATTTTGAACAAAAATATAATTGTGTAATATGTAACAAGCTTTATGAAAGTACAAGCTTTTGTGGCATTGAGAATGATTTTATACGCAATAAAGAGTACCACGTCAATATAGAGAGGGAAAACGGCCCTTCTTTAAAAGCCCCATCTGCAATATTTTCAAAAATTATTACTCTAATATTAACAGCATTTAAGAGTCGCTATCCTTCTACTAAATATAAAAAAAATGTTGTAAAATTAATGTCTGTATTCGCAAAGTTGTTGATTGAAGAAGAATTTCCTGGTTGGTTTAAACACTGCAAGGTTCACAAGGAATTTATTGCGAAATACACAATAACCGTAAAAACTTTCAAACAGACTCTGTGGGATTCCAAAGAACTGCGATTATGTGCTAATCAATCTGCTAAAACACCAAATCCTAAAGTAAGAATACTATGTCATAAGTAAATTTAAGGCTATTTGATAATAACAATCCGCGACATTAATAATATCGTAACTTGTGCAAAACATGTAGTTTTGTTTCAAAAATTATTGTCAATAAAAATAAATAATCAAGTAATCGTACTTTTATTTCATATATGTAAATAATATAACTATAATGTCTATAATTTAGACGTCAATAACAAAAACATCAAAAGAGGTTGCATTTTTTATTGGTAAAAGTGTAAAATTGTAATTGCATTCACAAAGTACACGTTTCTAACAGCTGGGCTTTGAGGAGGCAATTCCGTAGACCTATTGTCCGCAGGTCTACGGAATTGCCTCTTGAAGGTCCGATGTCCAAGTGTACACTGATGTAATTGCTGTAACCAGTATTAGGCTGGTCGACTGTAATATTTAAAATTTGCGTGCGTCCCGCCACCTAGCGTAGGCATCATCAACTGCTAATACGGTAACGCAAAGATGTATTTACGTGGCCGGTCTAGGGTATATAAAGTCAAAGGTACTACAGTTCAAACGCTGTCGTAGTCTTCGATGGATACAAAAATAGCATCAACAGCGTGAAAGCCATAGAACCACGTCGTCGTGCACCAAAATGTTCATCTATTGATACATACTTCGACAAAATGATGAATGTCGCAGTAAGCCAGGAAAAATTCCTTTCCAACAGTAACAACAAGAGCAGATTAATTTCAATTTTGTCTGTCAAGTTCGAAGCCAACAATTTTGTCGTTAAACAGGGGCAAGATGATGTTGACGTTTTAATCATTGAAACAGCTCTGGAATGTTCACGCACAAATAGAACAGTTGTTGTTGGAGAAGATGTAGATCTTTTGGTAATTTTGGTTGGTCGCGCCCCGATTGATGAAGAAATCTTCTTTCTCAAGCCAGGCAAAGGAAAAGTCCAGCGAAAGCTCTACTCTTCTCGGAGTTTCAATAAATACGAAGACATCAGGAATAATCTTCTCTTCCTACACGCTTTCACTGGATGTGACACGACATCTGCTCTTTTTGAAACTTTTCACGAAACGTCAAGACTTACGTGCTGCAGCTCAAATTTTCAACCACAGTGATGCTTCTAGAGAGTAAGTTTCTTCGGATGGAATACGCGTCTTCCTAGCTGAGAATACCGTTACCAGTGCTTTATGAAAGCTGTAGGCAGAAACAAGTCGGTCCA
The DNA here is from genome assembly GCA_014611495.1 of Limonius californicus. Classification (NCBI taxonomy): domain Eukaryota; kingdom Metazoa; phylum Arthropoda; class Insecta; order Coleoptera; family Elateridae; genus Limonius; species Limonius californicus. Next base: position 16,427 of record JABXWE010015811.1, read on the forward strand.
GTTGAGTATGTTACCCCCCACAGTCGATGCGGTTAAAGAGCACCTATATCGTGTCTACTACCAGCTGCAGAAGTGGTTCGAAAGGCTGTGGCGCTTTGTGCAGCTGTCGAAAGTTGGGACTACAATGTTCAGCTGTTTGTGGCAACTGTCACGGGACATCTTGCTTGAATGCTGCCCCAATCGAAGACAATAATCTCGAAAAAATAATTGACATCGACAATCCAGAAACAAACTCTATTCATGATTCCGAATCCTGGTATTTTCCACCAGTCCAGTAGTAAAATGAAGAATAAATCGAAGATGGATAAAAAGACAACGTCAGAAAATAAATCAAAACTGAGTTACATTAGCAAACCTAATTTTTGTACTCATTATTATTATTAAGTTAATAATCAATAATGAAAATAAATAAATAAATAATAAATTTTGTTCACTGAAATATACTATTTTTCATACCCCAATTCGTATAAAATAAAAAAAATGTAAAAAATTAGAAGATAACGCACAGAAAACTATATTTTGATCATTACGTGCACTAAAATATTCATACAAAATTTTTACCGGAGTTTCAATGCCCGATTATGTAAAAACTATTAGTGTTATCAATAAACTTTATATCACCTTTTTTGTACAGAATTTTCCGTTCTTTCTTTTTTATAAGTACACTTCATAGCCGTAGGATCGATGGGAACGAAGAAATTGGCAAAAAACGGTAAAAGGTACTTTTTTGGGCGGTTTTTCCGCTGTCAAAAGTTATGCATACACCGGAATCTTTGGGACTTTTCACAGATTGTTTGGGGAGCTGAAAGGTACGTGTACACCAATTTATAGCTCACTATACATTTTTCTGAAGATGAGTCCATTTTTCATCTAAAGTTCCTGTACTAATAGGGTTATTCCATATCAAGTCAACTTATGTTTAAACCTTTACATCACCTATTTTAATGAAATTAACGGATAAGTGTTAGTAAATGGAGACATGTAAAAGTACAAATTTTGGGGCTAGAAATATTAAGGGCTTTGAAGTTATAGGCTGACAAATTTCAGGCATTTTTCCCCCATAAACGTGTAGTTTTTAGTTTAAATAAATGTACATATTTTGCGATAATTGTTTAAATGATGATATATGCATTATTTTAAAGTATATGAAATGTGCTTTCATTTGATATATAACTTGCCCAAGTGTTTTTGTTATATTCATACAAAACATACGCCTACTTGATCAGAAACGTTTTTGCAATTTGTCGAAAATCGGTGTAATTAATTTTGATAAAAAACATTATGTGTTTGCTGACTATAACCCTTCATAATTATGGAAAGTTTTATCATGGGATCTCAATGGGAACACAGTTAAAAAACAAATTTAGATCGGCGGCTCTACGGGTATTGCCAACCTTGCTTGAAACAAAAGAAAATCGCAATTTGTTATGATGGAAACACTATCTGACTTTGAAAATTTGCTCGTACTGTTAATAATTTAGTAATGATTTCTTGAAATCGCTCTTTACCTTTTTTTGTATTTGTTGCTATTAATAGTGTTCCACTTAAATACCTATTTAGTTTTTTACAATGGGTAAACAACCTTCAAATCATTGATAAGACGAAAAGTAAGCTTTATATTGAGATAAAACCAAACTTGTATTCAAATAAAAAACATTAAGTTGGTGAATATGTGTCAAATGAAACAAATAATTTCAAAATTATAGTGTGGAAACTTTAACTGAAATAAATTTTGTAACTTGGATAAACAGAGACAGTATTTCTGTCAAAATTCCTAAAACACATCGATGTTAGTTGGTCACTGGCTAACCACCTAACCTTTTTTTGTCAAACGTAAGGGTTTGCCAAGTGACACATCGTTTGAAAGCTCATTTCAAGAGAAATACAATGCATGTTTTATTTTCTAATTAATCTAAGAAGTTGGTTGTTACAAAAAATAAAGCGCACAATGTAAATTAAACCCTGTTTAATGTAAAAGTTATTCAAAATGTGCACTTTGTCTTTTCGTGGCAAAAAACCAATCAATGATTAAACCCATTTCTTACATTTTAAAACATATCTGCTAAGATTTGCCTGATTTCAAAACAAATAAAAAAAATATATCAATTTCAAAAATATATTTGAAAATACTACTCAAACATATCTGCTTTTCCCTTCAAAGTTTTTTATATTTCCACCCCTAAGTTATGTAATTTTAAATAAATTTGTTAATTGCACTTTTCCATTCTCTTCTAGCGAGTTATGTATATTTTAATTTTTATTGATTAAAAATAGTTTTAAAATACAGTATTAAACGGGCATCATTTTTCCCGTTTAACCAAGCTTTTAAATCTTACTATTGTAAAGATCTCTGTAGTGTGCATATTATAATATACCCCCTGTATATTTTGGAAATGCAACAAAAAATTAATGAAAAACTTAAAGGAATTAAATAATTTTTGCCCTTTTAAATGGTCCAAATAACCTCTTATACAAAAGCACTAGCTGGTTACTAACAAAATGGGATTTACAGAAAACTTTTATCTAAGCAGATAACTAAAATGTATTAATAGTTAATCAAACAGTTCAAATAGTTACTCAAATGTACTGGTCCATAATATCATCAAATTATTTTAAGATTAAATGCACAGTAAACAAATTTTCCATCTATTTATAGACTAATAGCAAAAATATCTGCTTTTATATCAGACATAAAGTTAACATTTACATATGATTACATAAACAAATATTTTGCTGTTAAATTTCTCACCTTTGACTGTAAACTTCCGAGAAAAGTAACCATACGTTTTATTTACATCAGGAGCCACCGTGTTGTTCTTAAGACAAACAAATGGAAAAGAGCCATTGTATGGTACTAAAGTACCATTAACTCGAACCATTATTCGATTATCATCGTCTGCATCACTAGCATCTCGCTTAAGTCTATTCTCTCTGGCAGCAACTGATTTGTTTACTAACTCCAAATCACTTTTTGGTTTACTAATTGCTGAAATTGTAGAACTGGGGGTACTTTTTGGCTTTGCTGTACTTGTTGTTACAGGAGCTACTGTAGAAACTGTTGTGACTGGTTTGTCGGTGGTTGTTGTTGGGGCCATTGTTGTACTGGGTGCTGGTGTTGTGATGGGATCGTACCCGGCAATAACAAGTGCTTCTACTCTATGCCGCTTATTAACTTCTACGTACTTTTGCACGAAAGTATAATTGTCTGACATACCATAATAAACACAATCAACAAACCAGTATGTCGTTACACTGGTTGCGTTGGTCTTTATGTACTCGGCATCCGACGCATTTAATACGACTCTATGTATTACTGTATCAGCATTTGAGATAAACCTACCCGTCATGAGCTTGTCTTTCTGAACTAATTCCATTCCTCCATTAAGAGTTTCTGTCAATCACAAACACTTAGTAAAGTCATACGAAGCAATATAACACACACAAACCTGTGAGCTCGAATTCCATCCGTTGCGATGTAATAGGATAACAAATTAGCAATAAACATCTGTACACACTGACCTGGACTTCATAAGGCCCAGGAGGAAAGTAATCAGTAGCAGGATATGTCACATTCCAGGTATCCGTTGGTAATTGTGAATCATGCTAAATAAGACACAAACAGATAAGCTTAGTTCTTCCACTGTATTCAATGTCACTTACTTTTGCTTCGTGGTTTCGAATACTATTATCTTCCCAGTCATATCTAAAGTTCCCATATGCAGGATTGCCCTCACTATCATACAACTTTGCCACAAAATGGACTGTTCCTCCTCGAACTGTGGGGCTATCGTTTGATAACATGACGAAATAATTGCTAGCAAAAACTGTAAATATACGCCGTTGATAAACATATTCAAAAATTGTGGCACACCGACTTACCTATACTAATTTCAAAAAGTAATAAAAGACCGACTTTTAAATACGTGTACATCTTGTAAAACAATAAAAACAACCTACGATTTCAACAAAAATTCCATTTGATTAAAAGAAAGAGGAAAATATCAGCTGTAAAATCACAAATAACAAATTTGACATTTAAACGTCATGCAACAGGGATACCAACACAAATGTACCAGCTTCGCCAATCTAATAAAGCTAAAATCACCATAAAATAATCATCATTGACCAGTGGCGTCACAATAATAATAATATGAATAATTTCAGACGGATTGTCCAGTGTTGTAACAGGCACTTCTTTTTAATACCTAGGTGCAGGTAGAGTCCTAAATTGTAATACAATAATACAAAAATTGTTTACAATCTAGGACTCTAGGTATAAGTACAAACCCAAAAAAAACACCTATAATATATTCACGATTGATTTGCCATCCAACAGGCTATGGAAATCTGGGGGAAAGTGTGGTATCATTGATATTTGTCAATTAATTAAGTTGGGTTATGCTAGTTTTTCTTGATAGAGGTTATGTTTTTTGAAAGCTGGCAATGTTGCCAGTGGAGCTTGTTTGTTCATTTAACGTCCGCCTATTGCTGCTCAATATTGGTTTATAATACTTAGATATAATTATGATTTCAGAATAAATAAAATAATAACTACAATTTAAATGTTGTCGTAACACATACCAAATACGTATTGCTGTTCTTTTTTCAAGAGAATTCTGAACTCAAATCGTATGTATACAGAGCATATTCTATGCCATTCTTTGTTGTCCTACATTTAGGTCTTGCAGCAAATTAAGAAGAACTAACATCTATGCCGCTCATGTACCCATTGACGACTCGCGGATCCATTTTGGTAGATCCACGTTTCGCGTAGGTATATGAATGTCACATTTTGATATAGGAGAAATTGTCTCAAAAATTTAATTTTGGATGCAACGACGTGTTTTTGTTCACATAAAATTTTGCGTCCATTCTCCATTTTGTGTTTATAACCCATTGATTTAATAACTTTGAATAAAGTAGTCCTGCCCCCCTTGTATTCATAATTTTCGCGAGTCATCCAAGAGTTTGTCGAGAGTAAAATGTTCATTCTTCTGATGATACTGCCAAATTTGTCGTTGCAAATCTTTTCTGAACGTGTAATTTAAGAAAACGTCCGTCTTAGCGCCTATACTACAAATGGAAGATTTCAAAACGTCCTGTCTTGTGATAAAATGTCCCTTATAGAACGCTCAGACACCTAAAATTATAAGTAATTTGCAATTGCATATTTAAGAAATAATACATGCTTACCCCAAATATATCAATTAATCGATTTATAATCGTAAATCGTGTGAAATCTGGCCTATCTCTTTTATAATGGCTGAAAGCTTTCACAATTTGCAGTTTAGTAACTGACTTTCACCATTCTGACAATTAAGAAGGTATAATATGTGTTTAATTAATTCTAAACTTACTAGATTATTTTAGAAAAGTAGGGGACTCTAGAGCTGGCAACAGGGCAATTTCATTTTGACATTGCTAGAAATCAATCAAATAATATTTAAGAAAGGCAACTTAAGAAAAAAAAAACACAGCCTACTGGATGGCAAATCAATCGTGAATAGTGTATAGTTTCATAAGGCCTTTTCTTAACGCACGAGTCCAAGTTTGAAAAACGAGACGCGAAGCGTCGAGTTTTTCAACGGACGAGTGCGACAAGTGGTCTTATGAAACGTGTTCTTTATACTATTTTTTCTATTGAGGAAGTTTACGAGTATTTTAAATAAATTTATGTAGAAAATTTTACGTCAAATCGATTACTAGGAAGTTTTTATAAACACTTATGGCAGCACTGACAGGTGGCTGAAACTGACATTTCAAACTTTCAAATTCAAATCGAACTACCAACATCGTAAAAAAACAAACTAAGAACAGTACGATTATAGGCCTCCTTAACGTACTGTTTTTAAGCTAAAACAGTGCGCTTAGAACGGCTTTATAAAACCGAAATAGAAAAAAAAATATTCCAAGTTTTAAATATAGTTCTCAATTGATTCTAGAAGTGACACCTTTTTTGCTCCTTCCCGCTTACCCCGGAATTTGGGGCAAATGTGAGAATGGCCTGACCTATCTATAAATGAGTTACTTGAAATCGAATAGGGTAAACGTATAACAATTGCAGTTTGTCCATTATTGTGGTTTTTACAAAATTAAAATATGTTTATTAACAAAAAAGTTGTAAACTTTATTCAGTAAACGAAAAAAAACTACAAAATTAACTTTCTCTCTAGTTAAACGAAATGTTATAAGGAATGTAAGTGCAAACATAAATATTAATATTAAATCCAATATTCAAGTGAAGAATATGTGTTTTGTTACATTAATATTCTAAATTGTAGCCTTCAAATGACACCGGAAATGTAAAAGAACCACATCTATTAATTGTTGGCTCTGGCAAAACCATTACAATGGCACCCTGTTCTACAGTGTCCATATCTTCCACTTTTGGCCATGAAAATGTGTTCTTCGAAAATTTTGTAAACTTAACTATCCAACAACCATCACATGCCTCGGTCACTGTTCCGACAAAATGCTTGATTACTTTCTTGGTGCAGTATCTAACTAGCACCCAAGAGTTAGGAGTTACAGTTTGAACATTTTCCTTTTCATCCATATCATTACTTTCAAACTTTTGCCTGAATTCTTCAGGCTGTCGAAATTCAGTGATTCGTTATTTTGTAATTTTTTTAGCTGGTTTTGATTTCTCTGTTGGTTTTGGTTATTTTGGTTGTTTTGGTGTTTTATTTTTTGTCTTGAAGTCGATTGACCGCCTCCTCTGAAGTTAATAATTCTGCACCAGGACATACTCTTGATTTTTTCTCTTGGGCTGATCGAGGTGCTTGGCGAACTGCGGACAACAATAAATTCTCGAATGCCTTTGTACTACCACTATGTTCTTCTATTGATATTTCTTTGGATGTAGTAACCGT
>JABXWE010015812.1:0-20974 GCA_014611495.1 Limonius californicus
ATAATGAAAAGCTAGGTTACGGCACCTTTTGCTTTTAGAATCGCAATTAAACACGCAACAAAACGTTTTGTCATTGCTTTCCTTCTTTGGGGGAAACTCCATTCTTCAAGTATTGACGTTTTAGTTGCTTAAATATATTTTATAATACACAAATGTACCTTACAACAAATACTTTAATATATTAATACAGGAAACTCATATAAGTTTAGCATGATGAAATGCGAGACATTGATAGTGACGTCATGTAAGCAGTTCGGTGGGCAAGTTTCAGTAAATTTGGATAATAAATTTACAGATTACTGTTTTAAATTCATTTTAATAGTTAAAAACCTAACCCTACAAAATGTTATAAACTTACAAACACAAAGTAAAATAAATATCATAATTATCAAATATTATTAATTAAATAAGGGTTTTGCTATAAGAAAGTAAATGGCATTTGCTTTAAATGTGCCACAAATGTTTTCGACAGCTGCCAAATACAAATTTTAGTGGCCCACCAAGCCGCACGGATCGCGCAGTCAGTGTCACGAGTTTTTCGGCCAAGTTTCCTGTATTAATATATTAAAGTATTTTTTGCTTACAATAATTTATTAAAACCAAATGATTATATTGGAATTGTCACTAGCGCCTGTGTTTCAGAAGTTCATCACAATTCCGCCAGAGGGCGTATTGCTTAGCTTGAATCGCCTATATCTCATTACATTTTTCTTTTAGGCTTATTTTCTCTCCTTGGTTTAATAAATCGTCAAAATATTCCACCGATCATTCTAGTTGGTCTTCACAATTTCCTATTAAATACCTTCCCTATTTTTGTAATATAGAAACCTACATGCTAAACTTTTTTCATGCATTGGTATTGATTTCTAATTTCCTTTTTCTTGCAATGCTCTTCCAGTTCTTCTATCCAATTTGCTTCATGTTTTCTATACATATTTTCTTATACTTCCTCCTCCGATTTTAGTACTTTTGTATTATCCTATCCTTTCTCATATTTATATTTAGTTTTGCCGTTTCTCGTAGTTCCTTTCCAAACCAATGTAAAATTTAAGAACTTCTAGAATTTCATTTTTCTATGGGTTTATTGACATTTTTTATACGGTTTTTAGCGAGTTTTGAATAGTGTACGACACCATTATCATCGTTTGTACCGCTTGCGCAGTGTCGAGGCGAACCTACGCTAGTTTGTGCTATGCAGAACAGGCCCCAACTCTGCAGGTTACTGTGAAACCGTGCTCGATTTGCCTGGTGTGTGGATGTTTTTGTTACTCCTAATAGGAGGAGTGTCATTAATTTGATCCCCAATAGCAAATCGACACCGGGATCCAGAGAATTAGAAAAATATCAGACCCCTAGAGTGATTCGAACTGGGAAACGTTCCGACTATTACATCCAAAGCCTGGATGTCTTATCACCGAGCCACCCCAGCCCTCTAGTGTACGACACCAAATCGTATTATTACAAGAAATGGAACAATTTACTGTTATGTTTCAAATAATACTTTCTCTTAATTTTTCCCAATTGCTTTTGGTTTGAATGTCACAAACTGCTGATATTTCCTATTTTAGTTTTAAATCAATTATGCCTGGCTACTAAACTGTAGAGCTACAAAAATTGAATTCTAGTAGTTGCAATATTTGTGGGAACGAGTCGGGATGTTTGCTACTACTGAACAGCATTTTGTTGGAGTACCCAAGAGCTTAAGGTGTTGAACGAGAAAGGTTACCTTATTAGTCTTGAAGATTTCCTCTCCATTCTGTAGAAACATTTTCTAGAGAAGTTCAATACCTATTTTATTTCCAGAAATATAACACATTGTACTTTTTCAAATTGACACTCTGTATACAAAAAAATATTTATTATAAAATCAACAGAGCTAGGATGGGTTAAATTTGTAGCATTATGTGCATGTTACTGAAGATTTACCATAAAACCTTATTATTTAAGATCAATATAGAAACTCATTTAAAACCATTTATTCTTTCAACAAAATATGCACTTCTCTAATATTGCAAACTGAAACATTAGCACTAAAAAGAACGACTAATAAAACAACATCTTAAAGATACATTTACTACCTTTTTAAGAAATACATTAGAAAGGAAATTTATAAACGGACCATTTATAAGGACCACTCGAGAGGTGGTTGTGGTTGCAATTTGATGGTCAAACGAAATTTCTCCAACACACTGGGCTGTCTGAATGAAATGCTACTTACGTCATAAAAAAAGTTATAATAGAAATTTTTTACATACGCCATCTTAAACTCTAACAATACAAAAAATAATCTTATCCTATCCTACTGGAGTGTACACAAAAAACATCTTAAGCTTTGTCATTCTTTTCTTCATCGTTTGTGGGCGAGTGCCAAGTCAAGCGTTCTTCGTAGAATTTTATCACGATTTGTGGGCATTTTAAATTTGCCTGCTTGGCCGGGACAAGGTCTGCTTCGTCTGTGCCCGCCCACTTCATAAGGAACATTAATTGACCTGCAATAACAACAACCAATCGTTACGACACTCGTGTAAAAGAAAATATTACAAGGCCAAATTAAATAGTTTTTATATTTTTAATTTGTTGATAAAAAATAAAAATAATGGGAAGTTATGGGATCTAACCCGCATACTTTCTGTATTATTCAATTTTTTTTTACAAAATGTTGACCAAATTGGAGACTCCAATTCAGCCCAACGTCCTGTATGTCTGAAAACAATCTTAGATTAAGTAAAAAAGAATTCCTTACAATTTTTCTTTATAGAATTTTATGGTATTTAAAAAAATAAAAGGAATATGAGAGAATTATTCTTTCTCCGAGTCAAAATACTTTAAAACATGTTTAAATCATATAAAATTGTTTAAAACTAGACACATCCATGTTTAAATATTAAACTTAGCGCCCAATTCATACCCGAACTATCCGTAGCGCCAATAATTTTTTCAGGCTCCAAACCCCGCTCGAATCCCAGGATCTTCTTCTCATCTTTCTTCTTCTTGGCCTCGACGGGGGTTGGCGTACCTACGTCAAAACAATGAGTAAACCTCACTAAATAACCTGCGGCAACTTACTCGACGATTTACGCTTTTTGTTTTCCGCCTCCTCCTCTTTACGAGCTCTGTTCGCTTCGAACTCGGCGATAAGCCCGGGGCAATCTAAATTCTCCTCAGGCTCCCAAGTATTGTCCTTATCGTCATACCCGTTCCATTTAAGAAAATATTCAACGACACCTGTAACGGGGTTCTTACGTTTGTCTAAGATCTTCTCGACGGTGAATTCCTCCGCGTCTTCCTCTCCGGACGTAGTCACGCCGCCTTTCTTGCTTTTGCTCGCCATCCGCAACCCGAACCTAACCTAACAAAATTTAGTTTGTCAATGAAAATGATTTAAGCGAAGTAAAGTGCAACAAACGGTGCAGAATTAAGCCGTGGAAGATTGTAATGGGCAGAAGGCAGTAAATCTGTTGGAATTATCACGGAAAACCGTCCAAAAGCGGTGGTTTTTAACGGTCGCGCGAATGCCGATAGTTATAGCCACTAAAAACTGGGCTTGGTTCTGCCTGACGGCGCGAAATACACAAAATACACTACGGATCGAACTGATATTGACTTAATTACCTACCGCTAGTATTTCCTGATGAAAGCGCCGAAATTTGCTAGGAACCAACGCTATACACTAACACCACAATGTTTGTAAAATGGCGGACCTTTCGTTTTCTCGATTAACAAAAATATGACAGACGTCCCAAGGGGGGATGTTTGGCGGGAGGATACAAAAATAAACCGCCAAATGATTAACAAGGACGCGCATGCTTAGACTGACAAATCCACACAATGCGGAATTCTATGCAAATTGAAAAATGTGCGCGTGACTTCTATGCAAAATATAACAGGAATCAAAATTTAGTCTACCGTTATATCATTAACACAAACTCCTTAAAAAGATTTTAAAAGGAAGAACAAACCGAGGTCACAAAATTAACATAAAAATGTCTTCTGTTGAACTGGCGTCTTATTTCTATCATACTAGAAAAAATGTTCCCCAAAATTACGAAAAATAAGACCCATCTCCATCTCACCGCAACTATGTTGGGTAATGTTAAATCAATTTAAAAATATTTTAGGTCAAAGTACTATTAATTTAAGTTAAAAGCCATTTTAATTTGTAATAAGCGGCGAATATCATTAAATTTTACACTTAAAAATCTTAAATTTAAGCATTTTGATGAATTCCGTAAAAATAATGGACACAGCCGCCCGAAAAAAAATCCAGTTAAACTTAATTTAAAAAATTATAGATGTTTTCAAGGTTCCCATAAATGAATATTACTAAGCAGCAGTGGCGGCTCGCCAAGTGAAGTAGGTGAAGTGCCTCTTCACCTAAAATTTTCATTCAATTGCGAATATTTATTTAAATTTTACATGCAGTCCGTCGAGCGTGAACGCAGTGACCATAAAAAATCTTACCTACAACACTCGTGCAATTGCAGTGAAGAGTCGGCTTTAAACGTATTTTAACTCTGCACTTTGTAACGAATTCCGCGCCTGGTTGAAAGCAACCCGTTTTGCATTTTACATTTCGAAAGACACGGTCGACTTATGCGCATAGTTTTGGAGTTTCGGAAAATTGAGGGGGAAACCGAAAAAATTTAGAACGACAAGTCCAGGAACGATGACTTGAATATTAACGGTTGGTCGGACATATACATGCCAAGTGAGTGAACATTGTGGTAAATCGTTATCGATTTGGAAATTAGTTTTCCGATTTAAAACTTCACAGCACAGGAGTTGGATCCTAGTTTAGAGCAAGTCAAAAAACTCCAGGAATTAGTATTCCAATATAGAGATTATTCCGGTCAAACAGATTTTTTTTGTGGCCAGTTTTCCATCGACTGGTGAGTTATTTATTAATAGAAAGATTGTTCAGTATTAAATTTTTCCAAACTTCAATGATAATTTTCGATGTAATGTAATTTAGGTAAAATACGCTCGGTTGGGAACTCCGTTGATAAGGTCAACTAAGCACGCAAACATCGCCAAGAACGTTGGGGATGGGTTTTTCCTCGACCGATCCAAACGCTGGCTCTGGTGATAACCACGTTGAAACCAGCTCGCAGACATAGGCGTTACACTTGCAACAGGGAAGTGAATTTAATATTATTTCACGTTAATATTTTTGAGGACGTGACTTTTGTTATTTATGATTGCATTATTTTCACATATAAGCCATGTCGTTAACTTGATTGTGTCCGGGATTGGTAATGTTGGGGAATAATTAAGTATATATAAACCTTAATTATTATTATATCATCGAAGTTATTGTATTGAGGAACAATTTTACGTGTTTATGTGTAGGGTGCTCCGATAGTGGGACGGCATTGCGTTTGCATGTGTTTTCAGGTTGAATTTTTCTATTTTTGGTCGGTTATGACCACGCAGGATTTCGTTTCGCGGAGGCCTCTCGTAACGTGATTTTGCGCTAGAACCTTAATCTTATGATGATCCGATAAGCGCAATCATAGTCCTTCAATTGTTTGAGTTTCGCCCGAAAGTAATTTTATTTATTTCTTTATTACGTAAAATTGGGACTGGTTCTTTTGAATTATACTTGTGGGGTTGTGTTAATTAGAACTTAAAAGTAGTTAGTTGCAACTTGTCTTTTCTTTATCGACGATTATAAAGAACTAAGTTTACCTAAGGAGAGATACGAGAGATAAGGTAGGTGATTAGCCATCTGGAGGGTCCGACTTCCCATCTTACACCTCGGACGATGTTAGTAAATTATAAGTCGATGGCGCCTATTATTTATTTATTTAGAATCCACGCCTTCTTCGATTGTATTTTCCGGGATACTAACATTGTCAAGTTATTAATTTTCTACATGATCAGTGACGTAGCATCGAGAGTGTTTCTACACTTCATCAATTTATTTATCAAAAATTAAAATAGGCGTGATAACTTATACCTCCGTTGCCATGGTAACGCCTACGTCACTATCTAGAATTGGTTCACAGTGAATCGCGCAAGTGAAGAGTTCAGTCGCAATCAGTTGATGAACTGCATGTTCCGGTTTGACCATCAGTCTTTAAACGATTTCAACAATTTTGAATTCACATTTTTAGCTATAGTATTTAATGATATTTTCTCTCTCACTGACGCATTATTTGATGTTCTCCAAAAGAAATCATTGAATATTATTTTTGTGTTACAAAAATAAATAAAACCATTGAACTATTAAATAGGAAAAGGAATTACGATTTCTTTAATACACTCTTCGAAAAGACTAAGGAAATAGAAATAACACAAATCGATATTTCTAAGCGCCCTAAGCGGGAATACGATAGCCTTACAAATAATGACATTAGAAGAAAATATCGAATTTTGTTTTATGAAGTATTGGATCACATTGAAATGGAAATGGAAGTAAGGTTTCAAAATTGCGATAAGTTACAATTCACGTCTTTGGCTGATACTACGAAATCGGAAATTCGAACAATATGATTCGTGTTTTCCATATAAAGCATTTGAAAGTTTAGGTCAATTTTATGGCAAAATATTTAGAAAAAGTCAGCGTCTTAAAAACGAATTAAATCTCAATGAGAACAAAGAAATGTTTACCGAAACCTACAAATTGCTTTTCCTCATATTAACTATTCCGTCGACAAGTGCATCAGTGGAAAGAAGTTTTTCTTGCCTTAAACGAATAAAAACGTACTGAAGAAATGGAGTATCTCAAGATAGGCTTTCATCTTTGGCTAATATTTCAATTCAAGAAGAACTCCTATTAGAATTAATAAAAAATCAACCATTTTGCTGCATTAAAGGACAGAAGGATAGACTAGGTCTATAAAAACTATGCAAGTTGACATTGAATTATATTTTTTCTATTTGTTATTATTAGAGATATTATAATAGCACTTCACATATTTTTTTACCCGCGAGCAGCCATTGCTAGGCAGCGTATAAAATCTTTGTTAGAACCCACCACATCCGTTTCGCAATCGTGCCATCTTAATTCTAAGAACCTCCTCTGGCATTTCAACCGTTCGAATTCGACGTTAAACTGTAGATCTTCCGTGTTTCCGCCTTAGCGCTAGGAAGAAACACGTGGGAGAGAAGAAGCCGGTGCCTGACAGCAGGCCGAAGAAGGTCGTTGTTGCTACAAACACAACACTAATAAAAGAGTTAGTCAGTATTCTTCTAATCAAATACAATTTTATAGAGCTTGATTCTTCCCATGATATAACACAACAATATTACTTTTAAGGGCTATACAGCTTGACTGATTTAACCTTGCTGGTGGGAGATGCGCGGCGCGAGAAAGAGTAGGCACTAGGAGGAACAGAGACGAATACAATGTATATGGACAGTTAGCATTCGGTATACTCCCTAAAAGAAACTCGCGTACGCTTCACTGCTTTAATTTTAGATTGAAACTACACTGCACGCATTTTTCACTAAGAGTGTACAGCGATGTTGACTGCTACAAACACACGATGCAAATGATCTCCAGGCCTCCCCCACCAATTGCGTGGTAGTGGGCAATGTTCACTCACAAGCAAGGTTAAAACAGGCAAGCTGTACCTATAACTAAAGACAGTTAAGTAAAATAAAACGTTAAAAAAAGCAGTCTAAAAGGCACAAAAAAAGGGTACTAAAGAAGCAAAAATGCACAAAAGAAGCCTCTGAAAAAAAGGTGTTAAAGCCAAAACATTCAAATTCAAGTATTATAGTAAAAAAAACTTACACAGACTGGCAGGAGCAGATAGAACATGCGAAATTGAATTTTTATTAGGAGAATGTCTACACATAATGACAATTGCTAATGCGAATGACTAATATATAATGAGGTTCTCACTATAGTAGTTCCACAGTTAATAATGAGCTATAGGATTAAACTGAATAGCACAACAAAAATACTGTCTCTCCCTTTCTGTTACATTACTTATATGGGAATTTTAAATACGCCCCAACTATTTCGCCTATCAACGAATTACTGAAACAGAAGATGAAATTCCCCAAGTGAAAGAAAGGATGCGGATATGCTGGTTTACCTGGCTACAACTGGTCTAAAAACAAACCCTAGGCCTGTTGCATTTAAATGAAAAAAAGGAAAAAAGTTATAGCTACTCCGCTTCCTTAAAAAGCTTTAACCTGTATTCAAAATGAAATTTTACAGCGTAAATTGTGTTCCTTTAAACTACTGATGATAAGTCCAATATGGACTATGGTTAGTGTCGCTGTAGCTACTAAGTTAGTACAGTATTGTGTTGATTGACTTTGATATCTACGGAAATTTAGGTAAAGATTTTTATGAAAATTTCAACAGTGGTTTACTGTAGATATATATATATATATATATATCTCCTGAAAACGGTAATAAATAAGAAGAAGCTTTATTTCACTCGTAATAAGATATGGAAAATAATACATGATTTTGAACGAAATTTATTTTTGAATATACCCCTCATCAAAAAATATTGCACATCACTGGATGAGAGCTAGGCTCAGACAAAATTGCTGCATTCAACACTTTTATAATATATTTTATGCCACGAGAAATTTATATAAGCACTTTTAATTTTTAATTATATCTGAATTCTGTAAGCTGCTATTTAAAATTACAATATCTTGCGTACATTTCAATCTAGTGCAGAAATAATGGTAGTTACATTTATTTTATTAAATTCTGATGCGATGTTGAACGTAGCCAAATCTGACAGCTCAGTTTGACAGTTCCCGTGCTGTATTTGTATTGACTATGTGATTATACTTTAATTGTGTACAAAATCGAAACAACACTTTAAAGATGCCTGGCCCAAGCGAAACGCCGGCCTCGCAGAGGCTTACAAACGATGATTTTCGAAAACTGCTGATGACACCCCGGGCTACTCCCTCGAGTGCCCCAGCTGCAGGCTCGATCAGGGAGGCCATGGCCAATGCCTCCACCATGGGCCCCCCTAAGGAGGATCCCAACGAAGCTCGGCGAAAGAAGAAAAGTTACTATGCCAAACTAAAGAAACAAGAAGACAACAAGCTGGCCGAATTGGCAGAGAAGTACCGGGACCGAGCCAGTGAACGAAGAAACGGAGCCAATCCAGACTACCAAAACGTGGACCCTATGAACGCCGCTCAGGCTTATCGGGCCGTGGCTCCAGATCTGAAATCTGGGTTTGACGCAGCCGAGCGCAGAAAGCAGATGATCCAGGAGTCAAAGTATCTTGGAGGTGATATGGAACATACTCACTTGGTAAAAGGGTTGGATTACGCTCTTCTGCAGAAGGTCCGCGCGGAAATTCAGCAGAGGGAGGCTGAACAGGAGGCAGAACTGGAGCGGCTTGCAAGCAAACCCTTGGAAGAGGTAGATAAAAAGGACGAGGTGGCCACTAAGAAGGACGACGAAGAGATGCAGTTCAAGACCAAGATTGGGAGGTCGATTCACAGAACCATTTGCACATTGAAGTCGAGGCATATTGAACGAAATGAATTGTTTGCACATGGCCGAATGGCTTATGTTATTGATTTAGGTTTGTTGATTTTGGGATAGGTTAAAATTAGAAGTCTTACTTTTAACTACTTTGGTGGGTTATTGCCGCACTGTAGTTACATATACTATTTACAAAATAAGTTGGTCAAGGGTGTCATTGTTGTCAAATTGTTGATATTATTCTGTGACGACTAAAAATCAATGTAATCCATAATGAAACATTTTTTTTTAGTAGTTATTACGCTACTCCATACTCGATGTGATACTAACTTGGTTAAACACTCAATCTTTCTTCCTTTATTTTCTTATAGAAGTGCCTGGGCTTATTGTGTTTTTTATCTTGATAATCTATGGTTTCTTTTTTGTCTACTTCTTTGTTTTTCTTATTAATTGATAGATTCTTTTTTTTGTCTACATGATTTCACCACATTTGTTTTTTTTTCGTTGTAGTGGACATAATCTTGGTAGGATTGAATGGAGACGGTGGTTTAACTATATAAACTACTACTACTATAAAACCCCTCATCACCATGATATTTAGAACACACATACATATTTTGACAACTAAATGGCCATCTTCAGTAGGAACTTGAACTTGAACTAACTAAAGTAACTTAGTTGAATAATACCCCTGGAGATAAGTCAACAGTTGCAGTTCAATGATTATTGTGACTGTGATCATCTCCTCCTTTTTGCATATTTCAATTTTACTTTTATCTCGTGTTCTCCATCATACCATTTTATCTTTTCTTTTTTAAAGCATAAATAACTGCCTCCACTATGCCAATTATTATGTAGTTCCATTGTTGTCCCATGTGTGAGTTTCTTATTTTTTCATCAATTTTATGTTTATTGATTGTGTATACCAGGGGTGGCCAACTTTTGTGTACATAAGATCTACTTCTTATCTTAAAAATGTGTCGCGATCGACTTGTTATCATAGGCGTAGTCTAAGTGGGGGGAGATGTGAAATACATACTATGTTTAGGTATATATATTTAACGGGCCAAAAAACTCATGTCCAGGGGAATTAAAACAACACGAGTAATTAACAATATTTATTAATTCAAATTAGCTACAGGTAAATACAGATTTGGAATTTATTTTATTACCTGAACATTAATGGGAACACTGTGTTTGCCATTCTCTAACCAAGGAATTATCGGGACGCCGAAACGTCGAAAAACCACGAAAAAATCGGCATAAAAAATTAGCCGGCGTCCCGCGCGCCCTCTTCGGGGATGCTAGAACCGGCGGGAAAGTGGCATAAAGAAAAGTTGTTGTCCTCGACGAGGCCAACAACATATCCGGACCTCTAATCGCAAAATTTTCCGGGTGTCTTCTTTTTTCCATAAACTTGTTATTTTCAATCATCTGTCATTTTTTTCTGAATGAATATTTTTTTATGAAAATCGAAGATCTGACGCAGTATTAAAATATCTTTCAAATGTGGTGTTACTCGGCCCCCATTGCCATTTAAAAAAATAGTTCATGATAGCGCCTAGCCGCCATTTTGAAAGTTATAAAATTTAGATATGGGCTACAAAGTAGTATTTCCTCCCATTAAAGTACACAAAAATTTTGTGAAGAAATATCAAGTCTTCCAAATAATTCAATAATGATACGACTTAGTGGACTTCACCTATCTAGAGTTGAAAAAAAAATTTAGAACAGAAAACATAAATAACGTAAAAACTTGAAAATCTTGACATAATTTGTTTCACTCGTAACCCGAAGGCTCTTGCCAGGTTGGCTTCGCGATCGACCAAAATTGACTTCGCGATCGACTTGTTGGTTACCCCTGGTGTACCTATACCTTATTATTTGTCATTTTTGTTTCCTGACTGATTTTATGTTCAATCTCATCTTCATAAAGAATAATAAATGTAGGCGATCTACCTTATTTCCATCGACTTGATCAAAATAATTTCCGCAATTCTGCAATATGATAAAAAAATCTTGTATTTGTAGACTATAATCCGTCATAATTGTGGAAAGTGTTTCAATAGGATTTTAACACAAACAGAAAAAAAAAACTTTAATGGGCACAACTAAAGTCTGCAATTTCGTAAAAATGAAGTAGTTAGCTATAATGTAATTCAAATAATATTTTATTGTAAAAATAGTCGCCTATAACTCATAACAAAACAACACAACCTGAATTCTATAAAAATAAACAGTTTTTGCGTTCGTCTCAAAAATTTCCTCATGTAACCTGTATGAAGTATTTCTTCTTTTTTTTTCATTAGTCTTCTTCTGTCCGCTTTATGACATAAGTCTCCTTCTCCGGTTTCCACCTAGTTCTATTCTCTGCCAGTTGCTACCATTTAAATTTTGTTTCTGAAACGTACCCAATCATCATCATCATCATCATCGTCTGACATGGAGCTGACTCGAGGGTCGATCCTGGATTACGCCAGGCCCACCCCATGCCAGTAAGGTGGGTAGGAAGTTCCGGGATAGGGCGGGATCGGGTGGGGCATTGCACAACGTTAGCATGCCTGCAATGTATACCGTAAGGTACCGCTGTTGCAACACCGGGTAGTTAGTAAGCTACGCATCAATGGGATTTTGAGTACGCACCCGGGACCGTTATAGTATCTATTAGCTTCGACTAGACTACAATACTAGACAGCTTGATCACTTAGTTGTTCTCCTCCGCTCGCCCTCGTTTTGCTGGTTTCCTCGTTGTTTAGTTGCTGCCCTCCGCCGTGTCCCCTTTGATCGGTCCGCCTATCGAGCAGAACCAGCATCCAAGCAGTAGGAGGTGGTCGCTGGTTCCGTTGATCGTTGGTACTCCCTCAGTCCTCCCCCTTGGTCCTCTCCCCCTGAATAATTCTCGTGCACTTCTCACTAAATTGTTTTGTCCTAAACCGCGTCCGTGCGCACTCTCGTCTTATACGCGCAATCCGTACGACTGGAATGCTTATTTAGAAGAACTTGTAACGTATGGAAAAGCGATTTAGCTAACTATCACTAGTGGATTAATAATGCTGATGAACTAGACGACATACGTGAATCCACTAACGCAATTCAGTAGGTCTTTTCTCTTCTATTTGAAGTTATAAATTATTATTAGTATTATTTTTTTTAATAAATTCTTGTTAAACTCACCAACAGAATATTTCCCATCACCACTCCCTTTTCTAGCTATGAAATATGGATAAATAAATCGATTTTTAGTAGCGTAATTTCATGTGGTTCCTACACGCGTAATAACAATGATTTCAATTATGAACAATTAATTATTTATTTTTCCTCTGATTATTCGCCCAGTCAGCTAAAACTATACTGAATTAAAGAAAGCATCAACTAAATTTAAACCACAAAGCTAGCTGACCTATTCATTTGTAAGAATTATGAAGTAAATTATTGAAATACACCAAATAAAAGATATGGCAAGATATGATAAATTTCGAGAATTTCCTGTTGCAACCGTTTCTGAGAACCACCCTCGCTCCGTATTGAATTCTATTTATAGCCCAACGCTTGCCCTGACCTACGAGCACAGGACGTTCTTCGTTCCCATTCGACGACCGTTTTTTGACCCACGCGGAAATTTGCCCTAAACTTCACTAAATGATCTAATTTGCAACTACTATTAATTATGGAGCAAGCTAACTGGCTAAAAGTTTGCTCTAATACAATACTGTAATTTATTTAATTTAATTTAATTTAATTTGAACACTTATGTTTTAAAACACGCACTAAAACTTCACCAAAAAATTTACTTCAATCGTAGGCACGTCCGTGCGCTTCAACGTCTCGGCGCGGAATCTGTTTCTGAAACGTACCCAATGTTAAAAATATTGTTTCTTTAAGGCACCATAATTTCCTAATGAAGTACTTTTGTACTAAAGTTTGTTTTGCTTCGGTCCAATTTGACTTTAGGAAACTGTAGTTAGGCTGTGTCCCTTTACATTCAGGACACCCTGTATAATATAATATCAGTATTTCAGGCCCTGGGCTTGTGTGACAGTGTCTCCATCTTCTTCTTCGTCACTAGTTCTAGTTCTCCATTCTGTCAGTTGCAGTTCCTTCAAATCTTTTTCAACGCACTTAAACCATTGTCTCTTTGGTCGGCCCTTTTTTACTTCTGTCGTCTGATTCTTCAGTCCGCTTTTCTGGGCGTTTCTATACTCTTTCACCCCTTCCAGATGTCCTAATCAGCACAGCCAGTTTTGTTTGGCAGTGCTTATATCCTCTACCTCCCTATATTTACTCTTCTCTTCTTTGTTGGTTCTCCTTCTCCATACTTCACTCCCCTAAAGATCCTTCTCAGTATTCCCCTTTTCAATACTGACAACTTAATCTTATCCTCCTGCCTAAACACCCACACTTCACTACCGTACGCGACTGGCAATCTTTATTTTTTTTTATATACGCTCACTTAATTGCTGTTGATATATTTTTTGCACAGAGTATTTGTTTTAGACCCGCCTTACATCTTGTACCCGCTATCATTCTTTCTGTTTCTGCTCGTACCATATGTTCCAAGACTTTTTTAGTCTTTAATGCCCCGTATTGCGGCATGCCTTTATCTATCCCCTTTCATTTGTTCCACTTACGTCACCACTTCTTGCTTCAGCAATTCCCCGAAGTCTTTTATGTTTGTTTCGAGCTCCCGTATTACATGCCTTCTGTGTACGCTTGTGTGATTATAATTTATACAAATATGAATTTTTAGAAGATGAATCGGAATCTGACATTCCTACAACTTTAATCCGTTCCAAAGCTGACGTGCCTGCTTCGGAATCCACAGCAACTTTAACAACAAACGATATCGTCATCAACAAATTAACTCA
Organism: Limonius californicus; assembly: GCA_014611495.1. NCBI lineage: Eukaryota > Metazoa > Arthropoda > Insecta > Coleoptera > Elateridae > Limonius > Limonius californicus. The sequence continues at coordinate 14,287 of JABXWE010015812.1, forward strand.
GATCTTAAGTTATTTACGTCAAGGTATTATTTTGTGTTATAAATTTTAAACTGTTTCAACTAATCTGCTTCCATAGGCAACCGTAAAAACAAGAAAAGCAAGCGGGGCATAGTGGACCGTAAAGAGTACGACACCTCGGAGCCCCCAGAAGAGAGAAGAGGTCAGAAGCGCCCCAACGCTGATGACTCCATCTATGGAGAGATTGGTGATTATGTGGCGAACACGCGCCGCCCCCATGACTCCAAAGACAGCCGCAAGCGGCAACCTTACTTCGACAAACGTGAAGAAGATCCCAAAGACATGGGTCCATCTCTCAAGATTAATAAATCGGCGCAGATCCTAAACAAGTTGGCCCAGGAGCCGGAAGGCTATGCAGAGTGCTATCCCGGTTTGGAAGAAATGAACGATGCTATTGATGATTCAGACGACGAGGTTGATTATTCTAAGATGGATCTTGGAAACAAGAAGGGCCCCATTGGGCGCTGGGACTTTGACACGGCAGAGGAGTACTCGGAGTACATGAACCAGAAGGAGGCACTTCCTAAAGCTGCATTCCAGTATGGCATTAAGATGACGGATGGCCGAAGGTCGAGGAAGCATAAAGAGAAGAATGAAAAGGCACATTTGGATCGTGAATGGCAAAAAATACAGAATATTATTAATAAGCGAAAGGATTAAATTGTTTATGATGGTAATGTTACCATTTTTGTGGTACCATTGTATAGTATATTAAGTGTGTAAGTGTTGAATAAAATATTAGTAAGTCTAGTGTGTGCATTTTTTTATCCCTAATTTGTTGCTTTTCAGGGTTGGCTCTACAAATATTATGACCATTTACTGCTATTGTAATCATTTTTCATTTAAACGTGACGCCCTGAAACCCATAAAGCAAATGTGTACATTATATTGTTTACTTATTAATTTTTTTCTAGTAAACAAAAGGACAATAATTAGCAATGAAAAATTAATTAATGGATTAACATCAATATATATTTATATACCATAAAACGGAGTAATTTGAGTTGCAGGGTAACTCTAATTTTTTTTGCCATATAACATTTAAATTGTTACGGGTATCTATAGACAACAGACAACAATTTAAATTCCAACAGTTAGGAAATGATCGATTTAGGAATTTTGATTTCATTTCCAGTGCACAAAACGTCAATTTCGTTCACAGCTGTTATTCTACAGTAGTATTTGGTTTATTTTGTAGCAAAATCTAACAGAATATACATTTAAATAAATAAGCATCAAAAAACACGTTATTAGCTAGTTTATTGCTATTTCTAGCTCAATACACGTCGAGATTCTTCGTTTTCCGTATAAAACTACTGATTCCTTGCATTTAGTAGTTTTCTATAGCGGAAACCGGGTTATATTATTGCAATTTAATTTATAAATATCAAAAAACACATTATTAGCTAGTTTATTGTTATTTCTAGCTCAATACACGTCGAGATTCTTCGTTTTCCTTATAAAACTGTACTAATTCCTTACATTTAGTGGTTTTCTACAGAGGAAACCGGTTTATATTATTGCAATTTAATTTATAAGCATCACAAAACACACTCGCTAGTTTATTGTTATTTCTACCTCAATACACGTACAAATTATTCGTTTTCCGTATAAAACTGTACTAATTCCTTATATTTAGTGGTTTTCTACAGAAGAAACCGGGTTATATTATTGCAATTTAATTTTATAAGCATCACAAAATACATTATTAGCTAGTTTATTGTTATTTCTAGCTCAATACACGTCGAGATTCTTCGTTTTCCGTATAAAACTGTACTAATTCGGGGTCACCAAAATATTGTTATCTGGGTTGAGTTCCAGACTCCAATATGAACATAAAAACAAGGTTGAGGAGAACGTGTCGTTTATTTTATAAAAAACTCGTAACTAACTAAACATGAACAAAAACATAACAACCCCAAGCAAGGCGACCAGATTAATGTGTGCATGCGCACTACATTTACACCCCTCCTCTAAAAAAAAACAGAGCATGTTAAAGGGAAAACATCCACAATGACGTGTCCGGAATAAAATTTTGACCCACATTACAGAGGTAATCAAAATTAAGAACAATTGTGGTAGTTAAAAAACTCTTTATGCGAAAGACATTTTTTTAAACAATCCTTGAAAGTGTCAGTTGGAAATTGAACAATAAAAAAAAACTTAAGGCTAATACAAATATGGCAGAAATAATATAAAAGGTTATTAAAGCTAAATTAAACTAAAACTGGAACAGGCCAACAGGGGTGGGATGTAGTAGTGAGTAGGTTCTGAAAACAGAAACAAAAAAGTTTGTGTGCATAACAAAAAGCTGCAAAAAAATTAATGTTTGCATACATCAAAAGAATTCAGTACGTAACAATAAAAATTAAGAAAAATTGAACAGAACACTTTTATTTAAAAAATGGTGAATGTGGGTGTGATGTCAAGATTCCTTTAAACAGTAGGCGGGTTTAAGCCGATCTATTGAAATCTTTCCTTCCCTACCATAATCCTCGAGTGTGAAATATTTTTGTGAACGTTCCCTTACCCAAAATGGCCCTAAATATGCAGGTTTCAGACCCAATGAGTGCGAATCATTACGCACGAATACATGCGTAACGGAAAACAAATCTTTATGGACATATGAGGTAGCGGTATAGCTTTTGGTGAAGAAGAACTTAGCTCTCTTCATACGCTCCCGTAATTGAATCACAAAATTTGCAACATTGGGTTCATGAGGGTCTTGTTCACTACTAAAAGAATCTCCTGGTAATCGCAATGGTGCGCCATATAAGATATCTGCCGGGGATACGTCAACTTCCTCTTTAATTGCAGAACGTAAACCCACCAAATGAGAGGTAAACGTTGAACCCAATTAGCGGTCCCTACCGATTTGATGGCCTGTTTTAATGTACGGTGAAACCGTTCTATTAGCCCTTGGCTAATCGGATGTTGAATAGTTGTTCTTATGTGGTTAATTCCAAAATCTTTCAAAAAACCAGTCCAAGTGGAAGAGTAGAACTGGGAACCGTGGTAATAACTTGCGGTACTCCGAAGCGCGAGGTCCATACACCTAAAAAAGCCTCTATAATTTCGTCTGTGCTAGTCGATCTGAGTGGAATAGCTTCTAGCCATCTAGTGAACCGATCGATGATCCAAAGAATGTATTTATATTGTCCACACATAGGTAGATGAACTACGTCCAAATGGATCTTAACAAATCTGCGATCCGGCTATCGAACTGACTGGAGACAACTTTTAGTACGCTTTGAGATCTTATTTCGTTGGCAGTTATTACATGAAGTAATCCATTTTTTAATATCCCGTCGCATGTAGGCCCAAAGATATCTATGGCAGATTAATTTTTGCGAAGCTTTTATCCCTGAATACGCTAAATTGTGTAATTGCTTGAAGATTGCGTAACGAAATTCATGCGGAACGTACGGTCGCGACCCATTATGACTCTGATCTATCCAAATTGGTGTTCCTTGTATTGTTTGGGATAAAACAAACTTGAAATTAGGCTTTTGTCGTAACTCATGCAACTCAACATTGCCTTCCTGGGCCCTAGCTAATTCGTCGAAGTCAATAGCGGACGCGGTGGAAATAGTTGCTATCCTAGTAAGTGCATCTGCTGCTACGTTCTGCGAACCTTTCAAGAACGAATATCAGTAGTAAAATTTGAAATAAATTCAATGTGCCGAAATTCCCTGGGTAAATAATGGTCTTCGGACCCTCGAATGGCGGAACAGATCGCCTGGTGATCGGTGAAAATGCAAAACTTCTTGTATTTTATGTAATAGCGAAATTTCTTAACTGCGAAATATATTGCAAAAAGTTCCCGTGAAAATATACTACATTTACGCTCTGTAGCAGTCAATTTCCTACTACAAAAATCCAACGGCTTCCAAACACCGTCTTCAAACTGTTGCAAGACCGCTCCAATGATAGAAGAAGAGCTATCGGCCGCTATACTAATTTCAGCGTCCTGCTGCTAGGATGAACCAATAGAGTGAAGTTAGCTAATGCGTTCTTTGCTTTACAGAAGACTTCTAACTGTTTCGATGTGAAGTTGACAGGCTTGGTAATAGCGTTTCCCGGCATCACTAGCTCATTTAAGGGGGTTAGGAGTTCTGCGCAATGTGGAATAATAAACTTGTGATAATAACTGATTAATCCATTAAAGTTTCGTAGTTGCTTCTGATTCGTGGGTACAGGAAAGTCTTGTACCGCCTGAACTATGCAAGTTTGTGGAGAAGTCCCGTTTCGTAAAACATGATGACCTAAAAAATCTAATTCCGTTACCGCGAATATGCATTTATCCAAATTAAGGAGTAATCCAAATTTTTGCAAGCGTTCAAATACAAGTGTAAGATGGTGAATGTGTTCCTCAGCATTCTTACTAAAAATGAATATATCGTCTAGATAAAAATATGTAAAACTTAGCTTCGCAAGAGTCTGGGAGATTAAATACTGATAAACTCCTAGAGGAGTGGTGATGGCGGTCTTCGGGACGTACTCGGGCTGGATTGGTATTTGGAGATAGGCTCTCTTCAGATCCAGTTTACTGAAGACCCGTGATCCAGCCAGGTTTGCTGAGAAATCTTGTAGAAATGGAATGGGAAAACAATCAGGAACACTCACAGCGTTTAATCTTCTGTAATCGCCGGCCATCCGCCAAGAACCGCCAGGTTTGGCCACCATGTGTATGAGAGTTGCCTAGGGACTGCTGGAGGGTTGGATGATTCCCTGATCTAAAAGATCCTGCAGGTGACCTTCAAGAAAATGCAACTGGTTAGGATTGAGCCTTGTGGGTTTGGCGGAATCCAAACTGGGAGGTTGGCAACAAGTGGCGGTCCTCGAGGAACCGATTACCTGCCGACGTATTACGGGGCAATATAAATCACGCCTTCCGCTATTAGATCTCCCCCTCCTCCCTTTGTGATTCAGAGGGAGGCCAGACTGGGACTTTATAGCTTGCAGAACTCAGAGCATGTTACATATTTGTCAGATAGAGTGCTTACAGCACGACTCAGAGTACAACGTATGTACATACAGGAACAAAGCGTACCAGTTTAACTGACAACAGGAGGCTCGTTAGTTGATATGATAACGGGCTATATGAGGTCAAAATATCTCGTAGCACATCGCTACACTGTAAAAAGTCTACATGGTAAAAATTTAAGATCCTACAGAGTGTAGAGCACAAGGACGGGAATTTCCTCCTAGCAGTCTTATGTGGGACAGGGACTTTTTGGTTAAACGCTGTTCTAATGAAACTATATGTATAAGCAGAACAGGTTTTTTAATTGTTTGTAGTTACGATTTATGTATGTATTACATTTCTTAATCATGTTTGAGCTGGGTCTCAACATCGGTGGAAAAACCCTGACCAAACATGAACAAGGCTAACGTTAACGAAAAACAGGCGCTTGCCTAAATAAAGGAGGAAGAAGAAGAAGGAGAAACATGTTTGATCATATTTATTATGCAAATACTGCACTGTTTGACAACTTTGACATTTATCTCAAATATCAAAATAATTAACGTCAGCGTAGGTAACTATCGCCAAATAGCGAAAATTCGCATTTATTTGGAATCACGGAATAGGTATAATAGGTCCGTTTGAATGTGGTAGACAATGATGTGGTTGAAATAAAATCAGTAGTTTGGACTTCCATTGTCTTTATTTAAAAAAAACGCAGTAATTACACAACGTTTCGACTGTTAGGTATCTCCAGTCGTCATTCAGTATTCACCTGATGACGACTGTAGATACCTAACAGTCGAAACGTTGTGTTTTTTAAAATAAAAACAATGGAAGTCCAAACTACTGATTTTATTTCAAGGTATAATAGGATTTTACAAAAATATCTAGGCTGGATGAGTAGATTCTAGGTTGGAGCTATTTGTTTTATAATACTCTGTACGATAGAGTTTTTACTACTAATACCATTACCCCAATTTATTCATTAATGGCAAAAATAATCCTACTGCCTGTTAATATTACTAGTAAATAAATATTGGCTAAAAGATTTCTTACATTTATAGTGAACATACCTTCATGTTTGATATTTGTGAACGAACCTTTAAAAGTGCCGCCATTGTTGGTGCAGGCTGTAAGTTGAGTGGTGAAATAATTATTTGTTAAACAAGTATTATTACAATATGTAAGTAAGTATTACTTTGTTATTAGCAATAGCAGATTTTACAGTAGTCATCCACATTTCTAAATATTTTTAGTTTTCGTCCATCAAAGGTTGTTAAAAGCTAACCAATTTATAACCAGATTTTACTTTTCGCCACATGTTAACAGTGGTCATACTAAATATACATCAATTATCAGTTGTAACATATTATATTCATCTACACACATGCCAATTTTTATTAATTATTTGCTATTTTTAGTAGTTTTAAGTAACACCAAATGTTAATATCATTAAGTGAGGTTATGTGTTACTCTTGTACAGCAGTTTAAAGTTTGTAACAAATTTATCTTCGTTTCATTTAATTACTCAAACTTCTAAATTTTAAATATTATTACTAATTTTTTGGTTTGTATGAAAATATTCTGGTGAAATCTGTTACTTAAATTTTCCAGTAATCCAAATAGAATCGATTCGTTACTGTATTGTACTTGTATTATATTTGTAGTAATTATTAGGTGTAGCACATACTTATTACATTA
>JABXWE010015813.1:0-30777 GCA_014611495.1 Limonius californicus
TTATTTTATCTGTTAAATTGCAATATACTCAGTAATATGCTCCCGTGTAAGATATTTACCAATAGAAATCACAAAGGTATCACAGAAGAAAAAGAGACCTAAAAAATACTTAATTTTTACTTTTTAATGTTTAATAACTATAACTATTATAAGTTTTCTTTATTTTCATGTTGTTGCTTAATAATATAACTATTTTTTAGATTTTATACAAATAAACTACCACTTAAGTGTACCCTTCGTTTTTTCACACCCCAGTTACAATTGACACTATGACTGTTACATTTGACACCAACATGGTGTCAATAGTAACAGTTGGTTTTTGATCAAATTTATATTTTTTTAGGAAAAGCCAATTTAACTATACCAAATATGACTATGCCGTTTTGTTCCTAAAACATGAAGTTACAATTTCATATTTTTTTTTTCTTAGAAGTTAGTTATTGCTGTAGCAGGAAAAAATTTACAACAAAATTTTGTTACGGTTGTTACCGCTCTCCCATATCTTTTATCAGATATTTCTACGGGCGAAGCCGTAATTTTTAACTTTCACAAAATTGGGAATAACTGTAATAAACAAATAGTATCAATTCTTCAGCGTTTCTATTTGCTAATTTAATGCAGAAAAATGGTAAGTTAGTTTTCGATAAACCACTAATGTATTCGGAACAATATTGATAGAAATTTTGTAAAACAAAATTTGAGCTCAAAACTGACGTTGATTCTGAAAAACTAACTTTTTGAGACAGCGGATGGATTTCTATAATGGAAATAGATTGTTGATTATTTAAACTTTCATATCTACAAGTATTACTTGTTATAAATGTACAGATAAATGTTTTTAATTTCAAGCTAAAAACAAAGCCACAGAGATAATTTTATCGATGATTTTGTTGTTATAATACTTTATACTTACGTCATAACCTTGACCGAATCCTGTCGAGGCTGAGGTTGATGTTCTAACGTTTGGATTTGTTTTGATGATGTTTTCGTGGCTTTTAAAATTAAAAACAAAAAACATGCTTGTAATGGCTAATACAATAAATAATACAGTTTATCTCAACAAAGAGATCTGGCCGTTCCTATTGGAAAATTCTGCATTAGACATGAAGGCAAGGTTTATAATTGCTACGTTTCGCTAAATGTGTAATGCAGGTTTATAATTATCTCTGATAGGTATCAAAGGAAACACTTCAAGGGCTCTACATAAACCTTGATGCGTGATACAATGTATCGTAAAAGAACTAAATTGTTCAATTTATTCGTGAATTATATAAAAAGTGGCCTTACTTTTACTTCTCATTTTCGTGTTATTTATTGATTAATTCTTTTACATTCACACGAGTTCGATGAATTATGGACCGAAATTAAAATTACAGCTCAACCTTTCTCCTGGGCAGATAAATCACAAAGAAGCTCTTAATAGTACTTGAAATTTTTCACAAAACCTTGCTGAAAGGGAGACTTTTATTATTTATTTCACCGCAGCGTCGAGAATTGTAAAGTTAATTAACGTGACTCAAAAAGAGCTTACCATGTGAAGCATGAAACCAAAAATAAAACCAGCCGTGATTACATTTCCATCAGCTGAAAACCACACGAAGTACACAAAAATGCATCTGGGTATTATTTATAGTCCCCCGTGGAAGAATTTGACGCGGTATTCTCATACTCTGCAATTTATTGCAATGTCAGATCACATAATAAGTACCTATTCATCTCAATATGGCGTGATCTATTCACGCTCGAAGGAATACGAATGTAAATTTAACTTGCAAACACACTGAATAAGTACAAGCAAACAATGAGGGAATTCTCCTAAGATAGGTATATCTAATCAGGCCGTTAATTTGTAGGTTGAAAACGAATGCTTCAACTCTATTTGCTCTTTAATTTATAGCAGAAAATTTACTTCTGCTATTTTGTCCCTCAACTTGATTTTCTTCAGAATTTAAATTAAAATTGTTCAAGTATAAATAACTCCGTCGATAGGGCTGCAAAACGCGACAAAAAGGCCTGGAAATAATTAATTCTGCGGCAAGTATGAATGAAGTCTGATAATAGGGTGGTAAAAAGTGTTGTAATTAAAAACCTGCTTGACATTTTTGCGGATCGCATTTCTAATTTAATGATGTAAAGCTTCATAGAACGTTCAGAAGAATTGTTGTTTGCAGAAAATTTCTGAACCGGCGAAGAACATCGTGAATTATCGACAAAGGTTCCAAAAGTTAAGAAAGTTGACAAAAGGTGGTAAAAGATGTAAAAGTTGGAAAATTGGAAGTAATCTGAAAAATTATAAAGTTAGAAAAGGTAAACTTGCTAAAGGATAATAGGATAACTATGAAAACTGCGGAAAGTTGAATAACATTTCTGCTAGGGAGAAGCCTATTAAAAGTCGGAAACTTTTAAGAAGGTTTAAAAGATGAGGGAACAAACAAAGATGTGATTTTAGATGAACTAGAAAATCGAAATGAAAATGCTTTTATCCGATATTGGACGAAGTTCCATTGAGATTAGTAGCTTTTTAATGTTTATATTACATAGGGTGTTAGTAGAGAACGCCGAGTGAATTTTAAGGCTGATCATTAATTCACATGTGTTCGAAAATGTTACAGAGTTACAGAATTATTTGTGTTTTAATCGTATATTAAAATGCAGAAAGTGCTTTAACTAACAATTTCATTGTGTTCAAATCTCTAATCCACTCGGAATGTTTAAATTGCATAGTTCAACTTTAAAGTATTCAAAGTTTCTTAGATATTTTTTCAAAATAATTGGACAAACGGCCTTCTGCATTCTGTATAGTTTTCGTATTTATTCTTGTATGCTTAATCTAATTCTTAAGATAAATGTTGTTTCGTCAGCGGACAGGGGACATCAAATCAATGCAAGAAGTTCATATTAACATACGAGGGGTATTTTTTAAATAAGGTCCGTTTGTGAATGAGAGTGAGCAGCATGCTTTGCGCACGTTTAGACGCCATTTGCAGCCGTATCGTCTGTCTGTGGGCTGAGCTGTAGAAGTTTATAATGTTTACGAAAATTGAGCTGCCTGCTGACTGCGAGATACGATCTGTAATTCGATTCTTGAGTGCAAGAATCTTGGCAGCAACGGAAATTTATTGTCAGATTTGTGAAGTTTACGGTGATAATGCTATGAGTGACAATAAAGTTCGAAAGTTGGTGAGAATTATCAAGGATGGGCGGGTTAACGTGCATGATGAGCCACGCCCTGCCCGACCTTCAATGATTTCTGAAGATTTGGATCGTGATGTGGACAACAAAATTCGAGAGAACCGACGATTTACGATTTCAAAGTTATCAATTGAATTTCCACAAGTTTCAAGGTCAGCTTTGTACACCATTATTTTTGAGAAACTGAATTATCGAAAATTGTGTTCTCGGTGGGTTCCAAAACTGCTTTCTGATGATCACAAAACAAAAAGATTGGGCTGTGCTTTATCGTTTTTGACTCGATACAATCAGGAAGGAGATTAATTGTTGGACCACATCGTTACAGGAGATGAGACTTGGGTGTCTCACATGATTCCTGAGTCCAAGCAACGGTCAATAGAATAGCGACACACATCGTGGCCAACCAGAATGAAAGCCAAACAGACAATTTTAGCACGAAAGATCATGGCAACTGTCTTTTGGGAAAGGAATTTTGTTAGTGGATTTTACGCCGAGAGGCACAACAATAAATTCTGATGCGTATTGTGTGACCTTGAGAAAACTCCGGCGTGCCATTCAAAACAAGCGGCGTGACAATGCAAGGCCACACCTTTCTGCACAAACACAAAGTCTAATCAGGTCTTTTGAATGGGAACAACTGGATCATCCACCTTACAGTCCAGACCTTGCACCCAGTGATTTTCACTTGTTTCGGTACTTAAAGGAGTTCCTTGGTGGTCAACGGTTCAACGACGACGAAGAACTGAAAACCTGCATCCATGGATTGGGCTTCTTCACAGGCGGCAGATTTCTTTGACGTCGGAATTCAAAAACTTGTTGAGAGGTATGACAAATGTTTGAACAAAAATGGAAATTATGTAGAAAAGCAGTTAAAAGTATGTAGAATATGGAAAAAATATATTTTTTATTATACCTGAATCATAATCTCTGTTTTTGAAACTAAAAAGCGTGCAAAAACGGGGCTTTAAAACACTAGTGCTTCAAAGTTGCCTAGGTAACAAGAAATTCACTTGGTGGCCATCCAGACGGATAATGTTTCGTATTTCTTGCAGTACCTTGTTTAGATTTCGCGGGGATTAATCGCTGTTCAGCTTGTACGGCTAACATTCATCTCGGATAAAATATCCTCGTTTTCGTTAATTTTGTAATTCACGAACACAAAGTCGAAACAAACTTCACAAATCAACAAATTTATAATAAATATACATAGCAACGAAACAACAACAATTGCTAACCGTTTCTATATCAACGATGAATGACATAATGACAAGATTGCTTTGAAAACGGGATTTCCAATTCTTTTTTTGTTATGATTTTCAGATTGTAATGCAGGTATAATAACAAATAGCTTATAATACACGTGTATATGAGCCTTTAAAGCACTGCTTCGTTAAAAGACACTCGGCTTCGCCTCGTGCTTTTAAACCCGTCGCGCGTGCTTTAAAGACTTGCTTATACACTTGTATATTATAATATACTATTAATGATATTTACATTATTTTTCTTCTTATTAAAAAACGGACCTTATTTAAACAATCTCCCTCGATGTCCCAGCAGCCTTACTTTATGAGATACAGGGTATTAAGGGTACACATTTTCATATTGTATGCCCACATAACCAAAGTTAAACTTGACTGTCCACGTGATCTTGCTTGTCCTGGAACGATGACCTACCTGGGGTAACTTGAACGTGTTTTCTGTGAATCCATAGTGGTTACCAAATCTAAAGCATCCGTTATGTTCAACCTAAAGTTAAGAAATAGTTATTCTAAATAGTTAACTTTATCCCAACCATAAAGGTTGACTTTTGACTAACTTTCAAATACACATTATAGCTGCATATCTTTAAGGCTAGCTATAGTGGTTAGTTTTCAGTTACATACCCTATAACAGGTTTTAAAAGTTAACAAAAAGGTACTTGTAAATCCCTGCTAAAAGATAACCATAGTAAGTTGATAATAGTTGTACGTACTGTTGTGAATAACTATATTGCAACTAGATTTTAAAATACTTGCCATTTTAGCTACTGCTCGAATATCTTATTGCTTTGTAATTGATAAGACAATTATTTACAATTTGAATCTAAATGTAACGTTGTTATTGTTTATTTCCCATTTTTCAATGTCTTGCTTACAGAAATAAGTAACAAAATAGTAACAAGAACATAAATATTGTTCACGAAGCCGTAATACAATATATCATATTACGTGCTTATGCTTGTTTAAACTATCGTATAAGCTCTAAGATCATTTTTGCTATTCTTTTCTCATGTATCTTGGTTAACTTTTGAATGATCGTCGCTGTTACATTCCACACTAGCGTACTACTAAAAATACAACCTTCTTAGCTACCATAATGCTAACTATGAAGAGATACGTTTCTTAAGTAAAAGGTGACCGTTAAATTATTCTGACATTTGTTTAAATAAATCAACAAGATAAAGGAAAAAAATTTGGAAGTATACCAGAACTTCCAGAATCCTTAGAAATTAGTCATAGGTACTTACGTTTTCTGCCATTCGAGTAGAATCGAATATACTTTAAGCATTATGAAGAGGATAAGTAAAATACGGGATTAGCAATTTCATTGCGGTTATTTAGTATTATGTATTTAACAACAAAATGTAACATGCTGATGAGTGATATTATAATTATTAATTAAAAAGTCGCTGTAAAAAACACTCTCCTGGATATTAAGGTTGAAATTAGTAAACCGTGTTCAAAAACTCCCACGTTTATAGTAGGCTGTGCATCAGTTATGCGTCGGTAAATGTATGTCGCTTCATAACCAGCTGCCGAGCCGCAAACACCTGATGTTTTGAGGTTATCTAAATAATTGTTATTTGACAGTTGATTACTTGTCTCTCCTGTAAGTAATTAGTTTATAGCTGTAATTCACTTTGCTGTTCATGAATTAATTTTTAAGTGTAAATTAAAGTTCCTCGTTTATAACCTCAATTTATTTTGACGTTTATTTTGGTTCATGTTTAAGTACAGACATACTGTGTCTCTTGTTTTGTTAACTGATGGCCTACTCCAAACGTACTAGTTTTTGAACACCCGTTAGTTCTTGTAGTAAATAATTTGTTGTATGTATTTAAAATATTTGTCTAATATTAAATTGAATTTGTTTGTAATGCATCTTTTATTTACTCATTCTATAAAAAATAAAATGATTATCTTAATTCAAACCGCAATAGCTTTCTTTGGATAGGATCTAGGTTTGCCATGCAGGTACACTTCAAGGGTGTTTTTTGACAGAATGAGCAGTTCACTTTTAGTTCTGTTTGACAGTTGACTTATTTACCGTCAATATGGTAATCGTTTAAAGATAATCTTTTTGGGATATCTGCTGCTGGTCTATATTTCCTGCCGTCTGTGTTGATTTCTGACGAAGTTGGACTCACCAGAGATGACGTTGTTAATTTACATTACACTCATTATTGGGCTGAAGAAAATTGACATGCTTTTCTTCAATCGCGACACCAACGACAATTTAGTTAATGTATGGGCAAGAATGATGGGCGACAATTTACTTGGACCTTCTTTTCTTGGAAGAAAATTAACAGGTGATTTTTATGTATATTATTTAAGAAATTAATTGAGTGGACTATTGGAAGACGTCCAACTTGAAGTATGTGGTTTATACGTGTCGGTGTACCGCTGCATTTTAACCGAGTAGCCGGAAATTTTTTAAATGAACGATTCCCTAATCAGTAGGTGGGTCGTACAGGACTTATAATCTGGCCTGCAAGATTCCCAGGTCTAAACCCACTGGATTTCTACCTTTGCGGCCATTTCTATTCTTATTGAGTTTTGAATGTTTTGATCCTGAATCTACTCCAAACGTTTGTTGTTGTTGTCCATTAATACGCTGTATATGTAGTTAATCTGTTTATTTTTATAAATATTGCTAAAAATAATGTTTAAATTTTGCTGCTATTCTAAATAAGTATTTCGTAAAAATTGGCTACATTACGTTTTTCTTGGATCCTCTACAAGAGCACAAGGTTTTTATATTGTATCTTATCAAATCATGCGCCATCTTGTCCGTAGTGCCTTTAATGTAGGGTAAAAAGGTTAACCTTTTTGGAGGTGTAGATTCCTATTTAGTTCTAGGATTTTTAGCTTCGTGGATTACTTTCTAAATTTCTGCGGTTCGGTAATTGTTACATTGAATGATGTCAGTAGATGTGTCTTCTCTTCTTATATATGTTCACTATCTGACTATATGTGTTTATCTTCTTTTTGTATAGAGCATGCCCTAAGCTGCTATTGGGTTTTCTTGCTACATGTACATCTAGGAACTGCCATTGTGCCCAACTTCCATTATGAATTGGATATTATTGAGAATTGAGTTGAGGCTTCCTAGAAAGTCGTTTAGAGTTTGGCATCCGTGAGGCCAAACCACAAATTTATCGTTTACACATCTGAACTAGGATTTGAGTTTAAGGTCAGTTAATCCAAAATATTTGGTTTCGAAGTTCTCCATGAATGTATTAGCTATAGACATTAGATATATTATATCTTCAGGATACTATGACGAACCCATAGTCGCTCCTTCCTCCTGTAACTCATGAAGCTTTTTCCCAAACATATTTCGGCTAATAGAACTATGTCTGTCGGTAGTTTGGCATACAGTATCACTACCACATAATCTATGGAGACTTTTGTGAACAGTAAAATAATGCCAAAACAGAGTAGACTGTCACTTTCTTACACATTTAAACTGTTGATCTCCTTGACAAAATCACATGGACCTCTTATGTAGGATTCTGTATTATCACTAAGTAGGCGGAGTTTAGTAGCTAAGTATCTAGCTAAACCCCATGAAGAAGAATTTATCGAATAATAGGCCTGAGAGGATGCTGAGTTTTTTAGTACTCTTTCAAACATCAAACGTAAAATCAGCCGGTATATACAACATCCCCTGCTTCTGAGGCAAAGACTATATCGGACAAACTCTAAATCTGGGGTAGCGGAACATACCTGCATAACTGACCATAAAATACTCGTAGATTATATATTTTAAGATTTCTTGACTACTTGCAAAAATTATCGTTACTTTCCACGAAGGGAAGCAATTGAAATTGAGAAGCAACCAAGTAATATCAACACAAAGGATGGGTTTAGGCTCACTGTTCCTTCATCTATATAAAGTTTCAGAAGCAGGATCGATTCCAAAATTGTTTAAATACACTCGCATCCCGGATTTGGACTGTTCGAAACAAGTATTTTTTTAAGGTTTTTCCTGAATCCTCTACAAGAGTTGTGGGTGTTGTTCGTTAATAACCCGTTCCTATATGCAGTTAATCGGAGTATTGTTAGTGTGTTCGCATTTAAAATTTATTCTTTACTTTAGACTTACTAAGATGTAAATTCCAAAGAAACATTTACATTTGGCGAAAAATTAACTGCATACACCTATATGTTTTTGCCCTGTGCTCTTTCTGAGATTGGCGGTGTTGTTCGTTAGTACCCTGTATATGCAGTGTATAGGTTCATTATGTAGCATTCGCACAAGTGATATTATTTTCAAGTTTAAGTTAACATTTTATAATAGTTACAATTTGAAAAGGATTTTTCGTGAACTTATGAATATTTTCATAATATTGGAAATTTTTGAGAAAAAATATTTCAAAATATTCTACTATTCTTCTATGTCATGTTTTCAGTTTATATTTTAGCTTCCATGAGGCTACCTCGAGAGTTTGGCGGTGTTGTTGGTCAATAATATCTGTCATATGCAGTTATTCAGATTACTTTCTAGCATATTTATATTTTGACATTCATGTTAGGTGTATTCTTGACTTTTTAGGATCTAAAGTTTACAACATCCTTTCAATTTAAGAAGACTTTTACGTAAAACCATAAATATTACTAAAGTCCCAAGTTTATATTGTTAAAGATTAACAAAGTCTTCTTTCACAAAATTGGCTACAAACATTTTTGTCTCTATACACTTGCAGAGCTAATAGCATTATTATTTCGCATTGAAGTGTCATTATTTTCAGGTTTATATTGAATTTGTTAATATTCAAATTTTATAATAATAATTACATTTTAAAAATATATTTTCGTGAAATTGTAAGTACTGATTCAATAAAATTTTCCATTACAATCGTATTCACGCCTTGACGATTTATTCCAGACTTTTTAAGCTGTAAATTTTACAAAAATAATATGTTATTACGAGGTATGTCCAATTGAAACCCATCTTCTTCTTTGAGTTATAAAAAATTTATTCAACAATTTAATTGCAAATGATTACCGTCACAGTTAAGGCACCTATCCCATTGTTTTACTAACCGACGTATACCCTGTTCATAGAATTCTTGTGGCTGCTGATTGAAGAAGTCTTCCATAGCTATCTGTACTTCTGCGTCAGACTCAAAATGCCGACCTTTTAATGCCTTTTTCAGCGATCCAAAAATATGGAAATCGCAAGACGATAGATCCGGGCCAATTTCTTTCGTTGAAGATTTTCTTTTACCACATTGGCAACATGAGGCCTAGCATTGTCATGCAGCAAAATGACCCCACACGTAAGTTTTCCTGGATGTTTCCGTCTTATTGCTTGATGAAGCTTGTTCAAAGTTTCATTGTACAGATTTGCACTGACATTTACTCCAGGTTTTTAAACTCTATCAACAAGGGCCCTTAATGGTCGAAATAAATCTTAATACCACCTTGGCTGCAGAAGGTTGTGGTTTAAACTTCTTGTTGAACTTGAATGTTTCCACTGCATCGACGATAACTTACTGGATGGCTCGTGGTAATGGCACCAAGTGTCGTCACCAGCAACTATTGACAGAAGACAGTCATCACCATTTTGCCTATAATCTGTGAGGTGTTGCAGAGATAAGCCCATTCGCAAGCATTTTTGTTCATTAGACAAGAGACGTGGAATCCATTGCGAACGAACTTTACTGTTTCAACCCAGATTACGAACAATACTATGGACAGATCCTACACTCGCACCAACAATTTCTGAAATTTCTCTAATTGAAATTCGACGATTTTCTCTAATAAGGCCTTCCACACATGCCATATTGCTTTCTGTTAATGCAGTACACCGTGCACCTGATCGCGGCTCATCCATACTCCCCTCTTTTCCATTCTTAAATTTTCGGCACCATTCCTTCACAGTTGGATACGCAAAATATGCATTTCCATACACTGCTTGCATTTGGGTATGAATCTGCAATAGCTGCACACCCTCAGCGCATAATTGTAGGACCGCACGCTGATCAAACTTGGACGGATTTTCAACAACAAACGCCATTTCAAAATCGAAGTTTTAAAAGTCAGAATCAAATTTAGGCGTCAGAAACTTATTAAAGTGTTGCTTACAAACACTACTAACATTAACAAACGTCATTTGAATTATTGTTTTCAAGGCTAAGTTGATAAAAGATGGATTTCAGTTGAACAAGCCTCGTATATTAAATCATAAATATTTTTTAGTATTTCACAAATATTGGCGCCTTTAGTTTTTACGCTATTACATATATTATATTAATATCTACAAAAAATATTTTTACTTTAGCTGTTAGTCTGTGCTTTATAACCTAAAATAATATTCCAAATTCCATTTGTAGATATATGAGCAGTAATATTTCAAAAGGGATAACCGTTCCATATTTTAACCCCAAGGGTTTTAGTTTCTGGGTTTGAATGTTTTTCTGTCTCCAGCGGACTTGCCAATATTAATTATTTCCAACTTGTGTCCGTTTACTTATAACAGCCAGACAGGCACCAAATAAGAAGTGTCTCAATCGCCGATCCTGATTCTAGTTACCGGATATTAACCGTAATCAGTACAAATCCATAATTTATCGCTTAAAAATTATAATTACTACTAATTAGATTAATGTCAAAAAATGTATTAAGCAGGCTATACAGAAATAGCTTTATGTATAAAGATGAATACGGTGCGAAGTAGTACACTTGTGTCGCCTGTACGAGATGCAATTAAAAACTTCCGTGACTAAACCGGAAAAGTATTTATTTCAAATTTCGGTGTATTCCCATTGTGCGTCTGTACACCGCTGCGAGCGCTTCTGCCGCTGTTTGAACGCTCCCTGGAAATCACGTTTTTCAAATGTGTCAAGCACCATCTGCGATTCGTGTTGGATCTTGACCCTTGAACTTGAAGTTGTTCTTAGGGTAGAAGAAGAAGTCAGAGAGGGCCAAATCTGGCGAAAATTGGGGTTGCGGAACGACTCAAAGTTGCCGAAATTTGAGATACTAGTTCAAATTGGATGTGTGTATCGCTTGAACTGTGCGAAAACACGGAGACGATATTGCAATTACTTTGATGGTAATTTGGCGGCCCTGATGCACATTACGTTGAATTTCTTCATGATTTTCGATTGTTGTGCTAGTAGAAAATAGTCCTGATATCTCGTCGTCCTCCAAAGACACTCTAGCCCTTTTAAGGCGCAAGTGCCAGCCAAAACACCGCGGCTGACTCATTGCATCATTGCTATAGGCCTTTGAAGCATTTTATGTTGCAGATTTTTCGAGTTTGATGTTTGCTCTCTGCTCAATTTTGAAGTTTTTGGTGAAATCCCAACTGGTCGTGTATAAGTGGTTACAAAATCACACACAGGTCACTATATGCAACGTGCGGCACTGATTCACAAAGGTTCAGTGATCGCTTGTACAGCTGCGGATGACCTTTACGTTGGTGGCAATCAGTACAGCCGCGAAACTTTTTGATCTTACCTTGTATTTCTTCTTTGTTAAATATTTAAAGTTGGTAGTTTACATGCACTATTTCGTTCCAATATTTCTTTTTTATCTGTACTACTTAGGTATCAGCGTTACCTGTTTTTAATCATGAAGTTAAATGAAATCGCTTACAATTTGACTAATCAACTTTAAATGACGTGGAAATAAAACTGTTAGCGGCTTCATAAAATTCGTAATCTAAGCGTTATCGGAAAAACCAATGTAGGTACTTTTAATAATGTGATTTCGTCAGCTTCCATTGCGAAATATAATTACTCATACTTTTCGTTTTTCATGAAATTTTGAACAGTTTAACGATGGACGAGCGCTGCCTAGCTCCAAACAATCACTTGTGGTCACCCAACCAAAATAAAATTATGATTATTTGCGTTAATATAATAGACTGTTAAGCTCACGTGTCAAAAGCAAACCAGTGAAAAGGAGAAATTTTTCAGATGATGGCCAACCAAACTGTATTTTTACGTTTATTCTATTAGTAGTACAACTATGTATATTGAGGAATTGAAAATTCATAATACATTGTTCAACAAAATTAGGGGAACACTTTTTCAGCGCCTACAAGTTTTCCAGAAAATGATGGAAGCAGGACTTTTTCTTGTTATATTAATCTCTAGACCTTTATTGACAAAGTGCAAAAATAATTACGGTGATTCGTTTCCTCGTTTTCATCGTAGACGCCAAAATGTAAAGAAAGTCTCAAAACAAAGTGGTTTTTGACCACAAAGCAAACATCAGAAACTCATCAAATTAGTCACTGGACACAGTAAAACCGTCAGTTTTTACTTTTTCAATGCTTATTAGTCCAAAATGCGTTGTTTAAGTGAAATTGAAGTCGCGAGGGCTGTTGCTTTGCTTAAAGATGGTCGATCTATGCGATATGTAGCAAACCAGCTCCAAGCGACTCCATCTGTTATCTGCAGAGCTTGGCATAGGTACCAAGAAACGGGTAGATATTCCAGGAGAATTGGACAAGGCCGTGAAAGAAGAACTACCCCTCGGGACGACCGGTATATTGTTAATTCTTGTCTTCGCCGACGAATTACTGCTCGTGTGCTACAAAATCTACTCCGAAATGCCACCGGTGCGGTGTGACAATCTCCTATCAGACGGTTAGAAGACGACTCAAAGAAGTCAATATTACTTCTCGCAGGCCTGTGCAAGCTCCTCGCTTGAGCAGGAATCACAAAGTTAGCCGTCTAAACTTTGCCCGCGAACATGTGCAATGGCAACTTCGACACTGGAGGTCTGTGCTTTTTACAGACGTGTCGCGGTTTTGTCTAACTCGTTGCGATGGTCGTATACGAGTGTACAGACGTCCTGGAGAGCGATATACTGCCGCGTGTATACAGGAAGTGGACCGATTCGGAGCTGGTTCGGTCATGGTGTGGGGTGGCATTAGTATAGATGGTCGCACAAACTTGGTTGTCGTTCCCCAACGTCTCAACGCACAAATTTATGTTGAGACGATTCTTCAAGAGCATGTTGTCCCATGTGCGAACAATTTCGGCGATGGCTGCATCCTACAACAGGATAATTGTAGAGTTTATACCGCTAATTTAACAACAAACTTCCTCCAGGAACAAGAAATCCAAGTGATGGGGTGGCCAGCCATGAGTCCAGACTTAAATGCCATCGAACACGTTTGGGATTTACTCGACAGGCGCATTAGGAAGCGTCCTGCTGCATCTCAGATTCTTCAGGGGTTGGCTGAGGCCCTTGTGGAAGAATGGCGAAATCTACCACAAGACATGTTAAGACGTCTTATTCGCAGCATGCCTCGACGTTGCCAGGCTGTTATTAAAGTTAATGGAGGGCACACGCGCTACTAAAGCTTGGTATTCGGGAGTTAACAGAATTTCCATTACATTTTAAGTGATAAAATACATTTCTATTTTGGTAGTCTTCTCAATAGTTTGGTGATACTCAAGAAAACCGTTTAATTAGAGCATATTTGTTGTTTGTATCTTTGTTAAGTAATGTTGAAAGAACAATATACTAAAGTTGATACTTGTGTTTGTCTTTAATATGAAAAATTATGCACGGCTAAAGAAGTGTTCCCCTAATTTTGTTGAGCAGTGTATCAAAATTCATATGTAATAAAATTAATGGTACAATTGCAAAACCTATATTGCTGTAATTTTGTAAAAATCCATCTCTATTGTTCAAGTAGATTTGTTCAATTGATATTGTAGTATAGTGTCAGAAAATAGTAATGTCGCTAAACCGTTTTGGCGTGGCCGATTTGGCGCCGACCTGGTTTGCAGCAGACCGGTTTGAGCGCAGGAACTGTTTGGCGAAGATCCGTTTGGCGCAGACCCGTTTGGCCGCAGACCCGTTTGGCCGCAAGGCCGTTTGGGCTCAAACGTACACTAAAATTTAAAACATTAAAAATCAGTCGCAAGTAGTGATGTATTTGTTGCAGTTTTAAGTAATATATAGGTATTTGTGTTATACATACTGCTAAGCGGGCGTTAAGTGTACTTAAACGTGTCACAATTGCATTTCAAAGAATAGGGTAAAGTGTATTTGTTTTTTTCTTTTTCTTGTTCATTACATAATTTTACAGAAAGTTAAAATTGATTTCAGTTTTTCGTCAATCTTATACCCGATATCAGCTATCGTCATTTAAAGCGGCGGAACTACCAGATTAAACTATTTCCTTTTGCTCTTTGACAAATTTCACAAATTTTATGTGTTTTGTGTGATTATGTCCTGTACGATTGTTAAATTATCACACAAAAACACTACGGTTTCAGCAATTGGATTTATAAATAAAACTGGATAATTCAACGATTTTATTAATAACACGAAACTTTTATGAAATAAACCCCTTATATGTTTGCGCCCAAACGTCCCTGCGCCCAACCGTCCCTGCGCCCAACCGTCCCTGCGCCTAACTGTCCCTGCACCCAACCGTCCTTGCGCAAGACCGTCCCTGCGCCCAAACAGTTCTACGCGTAACCATTTCTGAGCCCAAACGGGCCACGCCAAATCGGTATGGCAAACCTGCCGCATCAAAGCGTCCTAGACCAACTAAGGACGGTGCCGACTTCGGCATCACATTTATTTTCGAAACATTTGGAGGCGCTTTCCAGTATACTTCTGTTATACTCACTAAAAACTTTCCGCGCTACAAGTTTTTCATAATTTCACAAACTACAAAAATTTGTTTGCTGGTTGCCGCAGGAATGAAATTATGTTTTTTTAAATATTATATAACAACTTGTATTTTATTACAAAAGGCATTTCAAAGACGTTTCTAATAACAGGAGAAAATATATTTAAAAATAGACCAATTTAATTTAATGCATTCCTTGTACTACTTCATTTCCTTCTTTAGTGCTTTATTCCATACGAATCATAGCGGTATTCTCTCATATATATGCTTGTGTGTGCGTGTTTCTTTAAAGTACCCCGGATATAGGGGATCTACAGCTTAATGTGGCCTCAGAACTATATAAACTGTAGACACTTCTATTCCAGACAATAAGAAGGTAGTTTTTAACACTTTAGATAATTCTACTTTAACTTTTTTTCCATTGTGCGTATAAGTCTCCTAAGTGTATCTATTTATCTAGAAAATTATATTAAAAGTAAAATAATTTTAACAGTGTTATATACGACTATTTTAACTTCCCATTATTTTAAAAATTATAATACAGCGCGGTTGAAAATTACTGAAGAGCATGTGAATTCGATTATTATCAAAAATACGTTTTGTTTTGTCCGCAAGCCTGTTATTTTTCAAGACTTACTTCTCCCCAGTTCATTAGCGGTGCCTAGCATTTTACCTGTGAAGTGAAGTTTTTATTGCTATCGTTTCGCGTGTCTTTGTTTTTTGTTTCTTAATACTAACATGATGACAGGTTTTTCTTCACTAAGTCATAATCGGTTGCATTGTTGGGTATGATAATCAAATTACAAATTTTTGTTTGAATGCCAATAGCAAATGTCACTTTTAGGTTAACATTGGGTTCACAGTAGAGCAGGACACATTTATTTTGGAAGCTTATTTTCGATCCGGAGAAAATGACCAAAATGGTGTTCAGCAGTACTCCTGTCGTTCTTATTTCAATCAGATCCAAGAGCAATTTTCGAATGAAGCAGTCCGTTATGACAATTTCAGTGAGTACGATTATCATATTATTCAATGGTACCACGAAATAGGTAACGTTTATAAAGGAAAGTCTAAGGGCAGGAAATTTGTGTTTACGAAAGACATACGAGTATATTCAGCAGCGGATGAATGCAAATCATGAATATGTTTGTCGTAACTTATTTTCGTAACTGAGTTACTGAATATTTACATTGTCGGTCTTTGATACGGGCTGTGTCAGAAGGCTTGCAGAAAAGCACTGCATATGCACCCATGCAAGAGTTGTAGCGAGCAGTTTTTGAAAAGCGTCCACAATATTGAAAATGGTTTAATGATCACCGCAACACTAAGGACATTTTAGATGTAATATTTTTCAGCGATGGAGCATGGTTCCATCTTAGTGGGTGCGTACGTAGGCGATCCATCGAAAATTTCGATACATTCCAGAAGACCTCATTACATTGCCTTAAAATTGGGATTCGGGTTGTGATGCCCAGAAGAAGATTAATGTATGCAATTTTTTTAAATCACCAGCAACCATTTTTAGATTTTGTATATCAGCTTCAGGATGATGAATTTTTAAATTGGGATTTTCTAGCAAAATGGAACAACCGCTTACACAGTATGTGCAACATTGAATTTTTTACGCAAATTTGATGATTGATTTATAAGCAGAGATCGTTTGCCACCACAGTTGCCTGACTTAACACTCCTCGAGTACTTTATACTTGGATATCTTAAAACATACATACATGAAATCAGATCAACACAGTATATTTAAAAATACGAATACTATTAGCTCTATAAGCAGAAAATATAAAACAAATTCAGTCATGCTGAATATGATATTTATTTTAGTAATACTCTAATAGATTTCTATTTAAAGCTTAGGAAAGCGAAAGAATCAATGCACACCATAGATACTTATGACGTCGTTTATTTTGTACGCCACATATTATTACCATAGCGACGCTCAACATATGATACAGACGACCGAGTTTGCTTCTTCCTACTTTATTTGTTTGGTATGAAGTACTATGGTACATATAAGTCGATTTGCTACTCTAAATATAGTGCCTATTTATATAATGCGTAAGGTACGCTTCACAACCGCAAAATCTTAAATGGAGTCCTATTTATTAAAGGCGGCGTCTACTTTGTCTTCCCCATATGCATCTATTCCTACGCAGACGATATCAGAAGCTTTTTAGGCTTTCATCTGAAAGTTTTATAATCGCGAATATCCAGAATGTGAAATCGGAAGGTCCATTTTGGCGTAAAACGCATGTCTTTAGAGGTTTAAGGTTTATTGCTTCCTACGTTTCGACACTTCTGTAGAACTTGCTTTTAGAGGCCAATTTATAAAAATAATGACAGAGGGGAGATATTACTGCAATTAACTTTAATTTTGCATTTTATGTGTGCGTTAATAATGCAGACCGTGCTCCTGTTTTACTTTTTATTTTTTTGTGTTTTACTGTTATACTATCTTCGTAGCAAAACATTTATTAGATATGCAAGCGGTCTTTAATTAAAATGTTGGTTCTTGTTGCGTATATGTATGTATGTATACGATTGCCGGTATGTTTAAAACAATTAAATGTGGAATGTAGAAGATTGCTAATAACTAGTTGACCCGTTGGCTACGCACCACGCCAAACAAATACGCTGGGTAGAACTGCTAAACGTACTCACCAAAAGAGTGTTTCGTTAACTGTAACTACTATGTTGCCTCATTCCTTTTATATTTCTCTCCTTTTTTATTGTGTGTACAAATACAGTGTATATTTCTTCCCCATGAGGATTTTATATACGATTTATTACTTTAGTGAGAGGAAATAGATTTTGAGGGAAAGATTACCTACGATTTAATATAACTGTCGCAGCGATGGTAATAAAATAACGTTTATTAAAATTATAGGGGATAGTGTATTTTAAGGGAATACAAAGCCTTAAAAGAAGTATTAACACAAATATTTTTTAAGTAGCATACAAACAGCTAATATAGGAGTTGCAGGTTTTGGGGTGTGGAAAGTGCAGTTTAAAGGATGAATTGCCCAGAAAGTTGATTTTAAATAACTTTTCTAAAGAGAGTTACAATAATTACAAGTTTCTAATTTTTCGGAAGTTAGAAAGACATTTTTATCATGATTATCTCTAATAGGGTGCCAAAAAATAATATTTAAACAAATTGTAATGTTTTAGGAGGTTAAATATATATTTTACGGGATAAATTGCCATTGAGGTATATAATTTTCCAAATAGAGTAACATAAAAGCATCTCTACAAATTTTCAGGTTATTACAAACCACTGCTAAATTTAATAGCTTTACAATGATTAACCTTAGCTTCATTCTAGCAGTGATACTTGTAATTATTTAGTATTTTTATCAGTCAAGTGCCAACAAATCGTTGATCCGTCGATCATTAAGATAGTTCGGTGTAAGACAGCGGTTTTTTGACACAATAAATAGGCTTTTAAAAAAATGTTGTGACGGGCTTAAACGTTATGTGACACATAAACGACGGCATGCCCTAGCATAGCTCAGAGGAGGAGGGAGGGGTTCATTTTGTAAAATACACCGCGCTTAAATCTGATCAATTCGGGATAAAGTCGTAATAAGTGAGGGCGCCAACGGGAATATCACTAAATCCGGCACTACTCAAGCTCCACGTGACTTTGAACGGCAAATCCGAAGGTTATGCGTGATAGAACTTACCTTTTCATACAATTGTCCCTAAAAGAAATGTGAATTTACTAGCCCCGTAAACAAAGGGGCGCAAAAATTATTCTCAACTGTCCCTACAAGAATCTTCACATACTTTTAACAGAGGTCAAAATAAAATAGAGTCGAGTTTAACAAGGCATTTAATTAAGTTAAAGAAGCGGACAAAATACATGCAAAATGGTTAAATGATTATAATTTGGTAACGAACAAAGATAAAAATTATTTAAAAACACACACAGTTTGAAACGAACAATCTTAAGATTAAACAAGATCACGCACAGGTGAACCCAAAACAATTAAATCTAACCAAATAATAATAAAAAGATGCTGCAGAAAGCCCTTGTACACGCAGTATTTTCTTATATCGCTGAAGTATTCGACTAAAACATACAAAATACAAAATAGTTTCAGAAGATTTCACAATCAACGGCGTGCGTTTCAGGCGGCCTCCCCTCGGTAAACTAAATGGAACAGTTGAAGCGTGGCTAACAAAGGTTTTGAAAATTTACCTTTTTTGATAGAAAATTGGCCCTTTAGGGGGGTGTAAATCTTGAATCAGTCCTTGGGTGTAGTGGTAGTTTTTACAGTTGCTTCTCTCGAAACCTCTTGCTTATAGCAGATTTTTCAATATTGCGTCATACGACGAAATTTCTCAAATCGGTACTTTAAGCGATCTTTTCGCAAATCGAATATTCCCCCTTTTCGGACGTACCGGGAATGATACCGCAGAAAGCGAAAGTAATTACGTATTGGTAAATTACACTGATTCCGACGCTCGGAGGTAATTTAAAATCTGCGTAACACGCAGGTCGAGAGCTAGAGCCTGACTTCTGTCTTCACCTCGTACTTAACGGTGTGAAGACTCGGATTATTGCTGCATTTGCAGAAAGCTAAATAAACAACGCGCATACAGGGTGCGTTCAATAAAAGCGGCCGAACGTCACAATGTAGTACTCGTATTTCTATAAAATTTTGTTTCTAGTCGAAGACTGGTATTTCGTATATTTACTCCGTTCATCACTAAGATGTTTCGTTTTTTTAACATTTAACTTGAGGAGCCTTTTTTAATAACGGCTCTCCGAATTTGATGATATTTAGACAAACTTTTGAAAACATGTGGATTCGGCAGGAAAGATTAAATATGTCGTTCAGAAGATTATTCTGCCGACAGCTATATTGAGATTACTATGTTACAGCATTAAAGAAACTACAACTTTTAAATTGATTTTAAATACAGTACTATTTTGTCCATATGTAAGCTACTTCATCGGATAAGACGATTTCGTTTCTACTTCTACCGCACTTGGTTGCAGTTTATTTAAGTTAGCGGGTATGTTTAGCACCTTACTAATTGAAATTTACTGAAAATATGAAATAAAAGGGTCTGATGGTAATTTCATCTACAAAACGTAAATCAGATATGTTAGCCAATTTAAGAAATCCGCAAATGTTTGAAATCAATTAGAGCGGAAGTAAAAGTTAGATATGTTGTTTGGTAGAATATTATTTGCCCACCAAAGCACATTTGAAATTACGATAAGGCAGTCATCTACTAATTTTTGCAACAATTCTTAATAGCTGTTTGTTGGATATTATCTTCAGGTGTTATTTTGTCCATTTTGTAGACACGGATAACTTCGGTTCTACTTCAACCGCACCTGGGTACAGTTTTTTTATGTTAGCGGGTATGTATGTCTTTGCAAATTTAAATGTACCAAAATGTGAAATAAATTCGCCTGATGGTATTTTCATCTAAAAAAAAGTAAATTAGCAACGTTAGTTAATACAAGAAATCTGTAAATTTTTAAAATATTTTTTGTGGACGGCGAAGTTAGATATGTTGTTCAGTAGAGTATTTTTTCTATGTAGAGCTCATTTGCAATTACGATGAGGCAGCATTAGGACTTCTGCCAATTTTTGCAACAATTCTTAAGAGCTGTTTGTTGAATATTACCTTTAGGTAATATTTTGTTAATTGTTTAGATACGGATAATTGCGCTTCTATTTCAACCGCACTTAGGTACAGTTTATTTACGTTGGAGGGTAAGTTGATCACCCCTGCGAATTTAAATGTATTGCAAATATGAAATAAAAGTGTCTGATGGTATTTCCATATAAATAAAGTAAATTATATGTGTTAGTGAATTTAAGAAAAGCGCAAATTTTTGAAAACTGTTAGACCGGAGGCAAAAATAAGATGTGTTGTTTGGTAGAATATTTTTTGCCCACCAAAGCAAATTTTAAATTACGATAAGGCAGCATTAGGATGTCTACCAATTTGTGCTACAATTTTTAATAGCTGTGTGTTGCACATTATCATCAGGTATTATTTTGCCAATGTTTAATATTTGGACTAATAGTTTGAACATGTAGGCTACCTCCTCGAATAAGACCGTTTCGCTTTAAATTCGACCGTACTTGGGTACAGATTATTTATGTTAGCAGGTATGTTTACTATCTTTACAAAGCTAGATGTACCAAAAATATACAATAAAGGTGACGGCAGGTATTTTTTTGCAAAAGCGGAAGCTAGCTATGTTACTGAGGTAAGTACTGCTACAATAGAATTTACATAATACAAATGAACAATCTGCTTCCTTAATATATAGTTGTTGTGGTGTTCTTTCTTGATTCAAATATACTTTTGTAGATAGCAAATACAAAGTGTGGGAAAGTTCAAGGGCAGTATTCTGCTCATGTTATAGCTAATTTTATTAAAGTTTTTGTTTGTACTGTTGAGTAATAACGTATGTAACGAAAGTTTTGAGACAAATTTCATAACTAATTGGCATCACTTGGAAAGGGTTCAATCTAGTTGCTATTGCTGGGAGTTTAATCAAGTAGGTCTTGTCAACATCAATATTGACAGTTGCTGTAGAAAAACTTTTGTGTCATGGCGTACAAAATTGAAATCCGAAAAACCGTCTATAATTTAGTTGGCCAAATGCCAAAAGCCGCTATTGTAAACATGTTTCAAGGACCTAATATCTCCCGTGCAACAATTTACCGAACAATAAGGGAATGTGAGGAAGGAATACCTTGTGTGAATTTACCAAAAAGCGGAAGGCCTCGGGTGTTGACAGATGTCAGAGCTGGTAGGCTGAGGGAAAGTGCAAAAGAACAAGTTGGTATGTCCACAAGAAGATTAGCAAGGCGCTATAGAGTTTCACACATGGCTGTACATCGGGAACTTAAGAGAAGTGGAATGTCATATAGAAAACGAAAGAAATGCCCAAAATACACAGCTGCGCAGTTGCAACGAATTCCACGGTGTTGCCGAGCACTAAGGGTTCGACATTTTGCAAACAAGGTCATCGTTTTAGATGACGAAAAATATTTTACTTTATCGAACTCTGAGATAAAGGGTAATGATGGATTCTACACCGAAGATTTCAATGCAGCTCCGGACAATGTAAAATATAAAAGAAAAGCTAAATTTGAAGATAAAATTCTAGTGTGGTGCGCCATTTCTCCGGCAGGTGCATCGCAGCCATATGTAGGACATGTCAGAGGAGAAGCCATCACTGCAGGTCTTTATATACAAAGATGTTTGCCTAAACTGTTACGATTTATAGACGAACATCACAATAATAATGACATTATGTTCTGGCCTGATCTGGCTTCTTGCCACTATGCCAGGGAAACTAAAGAATGGTTGCAAGCCAATAATATTCCATTTGTACCCAAAGAAGATAATCCACCTAATGTTCGCCAAGCAAGACCCATAGAAGAATTTTGGGCCTTATTAAGCAGGAAAGTTTACGACAATGGATGGGAGGCCGAAAATGAAGAACAATTACGAAGGAGAATTTACCAAAAGATTCGGGAAATCGATGTGGTCACCATCCAATCACTTATGCGACACTTAAGAACAAAGTTGCGAAGGATTGAAGATCAAGGGCCGCTAGCTGCATTATAGTAAATTGTTATTGTTAAGAAATGATGTTCAGTTGTTTTTTTTAAACTTTAATTAAAGTTAAAAATTTTCATAAATGGTAGTATTTTAATTTTTGTCTCAAAACTTTCGTTACATACGTTATATCTTCAAAATTACGTTAAAGTTAGAATTATAAAAATAAATGAGGCACGCTGGACTCTGTACTAAATTTTTGTTGAAGAATTGAAAATAGTGCACTTACGTGTACAAGAAGGTGTGTTTAGAAAATTCATTAAATTTTGTTGTATGAGGAAAAGTATAGAGCGTTCAACTTCTATATTTTGAGGAGGTTAGCATTCGTGCTTGCTCAATTATGGAAGAAGACGTGCACTTTTGATATTACTGTGGAAATAGCAGCAGCTGAAATTTTCCTCAAGTCCGATTCTTTTTCGTCTGTTTATTCCACTGTAACAAAGATATAATAGCACAGACCAACAACGGCGTGGTGAGCTTTGTAGGTTTTCCGTGTCAAAGCTTCTCGCCCTAAATGAAGTTTTGTGAGGGGAGAAAATTTCTAGACACATAAAACTTGAAGACGTTTCGCATTAGATTATCTCTGGGTGGAAACGGTTGCAATTAATCATTCTGGAGATAAAAGCTAAACATATTTTTGAAGTTGCTACAAAGGAAAATGGTCAGATAACGTAGTTCGGCGAGCAGCAATGAATGAGAATAAGCTATTCTCGAACGCCACGAGTATCCCAAACGTCAAATTTAACAGGGCTTCTATTTTAGGAAGACAAACAAACTGGCGAATAAAACGTATGTTCCAAATGCCAGGGATAAAATTTTGAATGAACGCATCTGCTGATCTAAATCTAGAAGATTGGAGTGCAAGCCGCGTTGAGTAGAAAATGCTACTCTACAAAATAAACAGCGCCAGTACGTCAGGCCTCAGGTCCCGACTTTGTTTTAGTACTTTTTTATGTAGAAAAGCTCTTCACTTTTGATTAGGCTTTTATTGCTTGTGGGAGATTTTATTCGGCCATCCATTTTAGTGCGGATGATACACAGGGGTTGCTTGAAGGGCCTTTTGAGCGCAATCACAGCTCATTAAATTTAATGTTTTTGATGCATGTACAATGTACATAGATTAAAATAAAACTTTATTGGGCGTTTTAATATTATATTTTATAGCAGTATAACCTCAAAAGCTACTATACCATACGAATTATTGTAGGTTGCTGTTCGTATTGTATACCATGGCATGCATCTACTCTTGAGTTAGTAAATATGTTTACAACCCTAGAAACTAGTGATAGGCATAATCGAATGATTTCAATAATCGAATGATTAGTATTCGCATGATTTTAATAATCGAGATATTCATTCGAGTTAATCATTCGAATCCAACATGCGCGCGCAGTTCGACAATGCGAGTAATGTCTCGCATCCTGCCTTTGGAATGATGACCTCCCCGGGCACTCCGGCTCTGGGCTCAAATTGTTTTTTTTTCAGTTTTCGACTGGATTCTGTTATGTATTTATTTAAGTTACATCACATTGTGAGACTAACCTGATTGCAAGTGCAGTTTAATGGTTTTCGTCGTTATATTATAAGTTATTAAATATTAATGATATTTCTAATTATTTTATTATAACTGATTAATAATTTATAGCTTTACAAGCGTAAATTGTTTAAACGGAAAGGTAATATGAAAAGCCGGACAGATTACAAATGAGCGTAACTATTAAGATAAAAACAATTTGGTTTATTTGTTATTTTTAATTTAATTATGGAAAGGTAGAAATAAATAATCGTAACTTAAGACTGCCCGGGTCGAAATTATAAGACCTTGTTTTGGTAATTCAATTACACATGCGACCCCATCACACAAAACAAGTCAAATATGTTACTTTGTAGTTTATTATTTAGTATCTATCTCCTTGAATTACAAATTCGTTCGAGTACTACTCAAATTGTATACCG
Source organism: Limonius californicus (assembly GCA_014611495.1). NCBI lineage: Eukaryota > Metazoa > Arthropoda > Insecta > Coleoptera > Elateridae > Limonius > Limonius californicus. The sequence goes on from JABXWE010015813.1 coordinate 24,640, forward strand.
ACCCAAACGATATTTCGATTACCAGCCGAATAACGAAACGAAAGTATAATACGAGAAGATTTTATCATTCGAATGAATTATTAGCATCTCGGTGATGCATGCATAACGGAATATTTCGAATTGTTTCAATCTGGTGCGCGCGTCGCTAAGCGAAAGCAGTTCGAGAAGTTTTTATCATTCGAATGAATTACTCGCATTTGGGAGAGGCATGCATAATCGAATATTACGAATTATTTCATTCGAGATGCGCGCATCGCTAAACGAACGCAAATAAGAAGTTTTTATCATTCGAATGAATAACTCACATATCGAGATATTTCGTAATATATGTATAATCGAATATTTCGAATTATTTTATAAGAGATGCGCTTCGCTTCGCTAGTTCGAAATGTTTTTATCATTCGAATGAATTACACGCATCTCAAGATACATCGTTATACATGCATAATCGAATATTTCGAATTATTTCACTCGACATGCGTGCGTCACTCAACGAACGTATTTGAAAAGGTTTCATCATTTGAATAAATAACTCACATATCAAGATATTTCGTAATATATGCATAATCGAATATTTCGAATGATTTCATTCGAGATACGTGGTCCACTAAACGAACGTAGTCCGAGAAGTTTTTATCATTCGAATAAATTACTCATATATCGGATATGTATGCATAATCGAATATTTCGAATTATTTCATTCGAGATGCGCGCATCGCTAAACGAAGGCAAGTAAGAAGTTTTTACCATTCGAATGAATAACTCACATATCGAGATATTTCATAATATATGCATAACTGAAAATTTCGAATGATTTAATTCGAGATACGTGCGCCACTAAACGAACGTAGTCCAAGAAGTATTTATCATTCGAATAAATTACTCGCTTCTCGAGATATCTCGAAATATATGCATAATCGAATATTTCGAATGTTTTCATTCGGGTAGGTAGTATAAAAAATTGTAGCTCATGTATTCACCACCTATCTTTTATTCCAAATAGTACTTTCCTTATTGTTTTATTGTATTTTTTCTTTCTACCCAGGAACCGATGAGCTTCATATTCCCCATGTTTTAATGGTTCACCAATTTTGTATTCACATTTGCTTTTTTCAATCCCGAAGAATGTCAATCTGTTGAAATGAGAAAATCGACCATTTGCCTTTAGTATTGGCAAACGAGGAGAGTCCTGAATCGAAACCGATTCTTTAGAATTTATTCTGTAGTGATTTTAGGTCCATATCCATATATTTTCGTAATACATTCACCTACACAACTTTTTTCAGAGGCGCATTACATGATCTTGTCTCGGACATCCTGTAGAATTTATTGAAGGTCTATTTTGAAATCAATGAATCTAGAATTTGTTTTTAATTCTAGAAGTATGGCAAATTAAAAAACAGGCAGGCATCGGTTGATTTAAGGTAGAGAATATGCTTTGGAAATAATACAATATGATAATACAAATTTCTATAGCTTACGGTGTTTACGGTTGCGTGCTTACTAAACTTCTTTATTGGTTGTTTCTAGGTAAAGGTTTTTTCTTTTTTCTAAATGTCTACCTGAAAATCAATTAATAAATTCATAATCTTTTAAAGAAGGTAAAATCAACTGGTAGTAAATTGTGTAAATGCATCTAAAGCATGCCTTCTCGTTTTCAAAGAATGATTATGTATTAGTTGATTTATTTTTGTGTAATATAAACTGAAAGTTGATTTCTGTGTAAAATAAGAAATTTGATGTTTGCAGTAAACATAAACTGTTATTAATAATAAGCTGAGATTAAACTGAAATTTTTGATTTTTGTACAGAGAAACATTCCCCGATTTTGGAATGGATTTCGTTTCTAAGTTCTAAAGTCGGAATTGTATTTCGATTCTTGAAATTTTATTACTACTTTATAGGTTGTCTGAGGTGTAAAAGGAATTAAAACATTACATTTTACAGCGTATAATGAGTTTCTTTGACGACGCCAATGTCGGCTCCTAATGAAGAACATAAAAGAGGGGGTGTGGCCTGAGTTAGACTGTAATTGGTTAGTTATTTACAAATTGAAGAAAAAAAATGAGAATAAAAATAGGAAGGTAAAATTTAGTATTGTTTTACGTAGTGTATATTTTATAGTTTGGTATATAAGTTGCTGTTATAATAGTAAAATTTGTTTCGTAAACAACACTAACACACAAATCACATAGTTTGTCCTTTAATAGTAATAATAGTTTCTCTTAAAAATATACTGTTACATGTATGTGCACTTTAACATTCCTAGGCACAAATTTTCCTTCTGAAAAATTTGCACTCAAGCGTCAACGCGTCCAAACGTTCCTATTAACAAACGTTCTTGTGTCCACACGTTCGCTCGCTTTGAAATCTGTGCTCTCAAAGTTCCTGGGCCCAAATTCTTTGCTTCTGAACGTGCTTGCGCCAAAACGTCTTGAACTCAACCACCTAGCGCACAAACAGATCTGTGTTAAACGTCTTTACACATATTAACATCCATGCGCTCAGTTTCTGAGCCGAAACGGTCCTAAGATCAAAAGTTTATGCTTCCAAAGATCTCTGCTGTGGCACATCCTTAAACATAAACGCCTCTGCTTTCGGAAACGTACCTAAGACTAGAATTTCCCGCTTCTAAAGGTATCTGTTCTTTCACATTTGTACGCACTGACGTCCCTGTTCTTAAACGTCTTGACGTCAAACTAGTTGCGCCCATACATGTTTGTATCCACGCGTTTCTGTGTCCAAACGGCCTTGTGTACAAACGTACCTGCTCTCAAACGTCACGGCGTGCTTCGGTCGAAACGTCGCTGCTCTGTAACGTTGTGGTGCTTTACTATTCATCGTCCAAACGGTTCTGTGTCAAACGTCTTTACACATGTTAACATCCATGCGCTCAGTTTCTGGGCTGAAACGTTCCTAAGACCAAACGTTTATGCTTCTTCCTAAGGTCTCTGCTGTCGCACATCCTTAAACATAAACGCTTCTGATTTTGGAATTTCTTCAGGGAAACGTACCTAAGACTAGAATTTTCCGCTTCTGAAGGTATCTGCTGTTTCACATCTGTACGCATAGGCATTCCTGTGCTTAAACGTCTTGACGTCAAACTAGCTGCGCCCATACGTGTTTGTATCCACGCGTTTCTGTGTCCAAACGGCCTTGTGTACAAACGTACCTGCTCTCAAACGCCACGGCGTCAAACTGTGCCTCCGTCGAAAAGTCGCTGCTCTGTAACGTTGTGGTGCTTTACTATTCATCGTCCAAACGGTTCTGTGTCAAACATCTTTACACATATTAACATCCATGCGCTCAGTTTCTGGGCTGAAACGTTCCTAAGACCAAACGTTTATGCTTCTTCCTAAGGTCTCTGCTGTCGCACATCCTTAAACATAAACGCTTCTGCTTTTGGAATTTCTTCAGGGAAACGTACCTAAAACTAGAATTTTCCGCTTCTGAAGGTATCTGCTGTTTCACATCTGTACGCATAGACATCCCTGTTCTTAAACGTCTTGACGTCAAACTAGTTGCGCTCATACGTGTTTGTATCCACGCGTTTCTGTGTCCAAACGGCCTTGCGTACAAACGTACCTCCTCTCAATCGTCTCGGCGTCAAACTGTGCTTCTGTCGAAACGTCGCTGCTCTTTAACGTTGTGGTGCTTTACTATTCATCGCCCAAACGGTTCTGTGCCAAACGTCTTTACACTCAAAATGTCTTATATATAAACTTCCACGTCTTCACTGTCTCTGTGTCAAAATTTTCCTGCGATTAGAAGTTTGATTCTACGTTGTCTCACATATCCTTGCACACACGATCATTTGCTCAAACCTTCCCGCACTCGATTATTCCTATCAACAGAGATTCGTGCCATCAAAGATGAATGCGCCAAAACATACCTGTTTCCTAACGTGTTTGCCTTAAAACAAATGGCCTACCGCCAAAAATACCTTTTTTTAAACATTCATACTACCGTTCCCCCGGAACCTTTTTCGTATTACTTCAGGGGGGTGCGGGCGCCCCTTACACACTAAACATTCATGTAACATGCACCTTAAACTTAAGTAACTGAAGTACGGTTTGACCCCACGTCCGATTAAGCAACATTTCCACTGGGACATCGACTGACAGCACTTGTACACACTGCCCCATCGAGGTCCCTACCACAAATACCTGTACTCAAACGATCTTACATACAAATGTTCTTGCATGTGAACGTTTCGGCATGTTGCGTTAAAGCGGCCATGCGTCTAGACATCCCAACCCCCAAATGTGCCTGCTTGCTAACGAGCTTTCGTGGGAAGGCATATGTAATCTAAAGCCCTGGCGTAACCAGCCGCAGAGCAAATGACTCTGTGTCTAAATATGCGCTCATACATCTACGCTTAAGCGCTCCTGTACCTATTCGAGCGGCCTTGCACGTAAACATCCCTGCTCTCAAGCTTCCTCGAGTCCAAACGTATTTGCTTTTAACCGTCTATACGTCGCAACGTCCCTGCGCTCAAACGTTTCTATGTTTAAACCTCAATATTCTTCAACGTTCCTACGTCGAAGTATCTCTCATATGACCGAACATTCCTGCCCTGACATGTTCCTACGCTTGAATGTCCCTGCGCGCATGCAGCTAATCAGCCAAACGTCCCTGCTCTAAAATAATTCCTGGGCTTTAACTTCCCTGCTCCCTAACGTGCTTGCTGTTCTACACCCAAACATCCTGCGTTCAAGCTTTCTTTACCTGAACGTATTCTGCTCAAACGTCTTGCCGCCCAAGCGTCTCTGTGCCCGAACATCCCTGTCCTCATATAGTCTTGTAGTTATTGTCATCGGCTAGATAGAATGGGGGTGCTGAAGTAAAGGGATTTCACTTCTGAGAAGGAAACGTAAACAGTAAACAAACTTACAGCGTCTACTACGTACTATGAAAACATTTACTATTATGACTGGGGTGTTCAGTTACGCAGAACCATCAAAATTTTAGTAGCGTTTTAACATAGTTCAATCAATCAAATCCAATCTTGCTGTTGTTATCACTTTTGTATTATTTCGTACTATAATTTGGTGCAGCGTATTCTCAATGCGAAAGAAATGCTTTTATGAAGAATAATAAAGCAGCGATTCCCGTGTCAAGTAGGGGAATTCTTTCAGAAGGAGCATTAGGCCACATTCCTGTCTCATGCCATCTCGGAAGCCGATTACAATACAGACATTTAGGCATAATAGTTACAGTGCTTAAACGTAGCCGTGTTTGAACTCACCTTGCTCCAGACGTCTAGTCCTAAAAGGATTACATAGGGTACTGCGGTAGAGTAGTGGCCGAGGCGCTTACCTTCAGAGATTTTTTTCTAAAGTCGCTCAGGTTCGAATCCTGAGCTCTGCACTGTCCTAGGGTATTCGTGGTGTCTGGGGCATGAGGTTTCTCAAGGTGGGGCATGTTAGACCCGTGATTAGCACGAAATGTGCTGAATCGTGATAAGCTGGGTGGGATGGGTTAAATGTAAGAGACGGTGCCGAAACGTTCTGGTGCAATGTTTCCACCATTGCTACTATGAACTGTTTTTGTAGAAAGAAAAACTTTATTGAACGTTGTGTAAGTAAGGACTTCTTTAAAATTTAGTTAAAAAGTCCTTATCTTCGAAGTAGAAGTAGTATCTATGTAAGGTTTGTTTTTTACATTTTATATATAATATATTATATGTTTAAAACTAAAAACAATAAATCGTACGAGATTTCCAGATTTTTGTAAAAACAAAGTAAAACGGGGCAGATTTCCACAAAAGACTAATATGATTACCATGAAGTAGTAACAAATGTGTGTGAATTTGTCACTAAAATTTGCATTTTTGCTGTCGATAAAACATGCTAAAATGTCCTAGACATGAATTCATTCAGTTATGAATTTCATTGCAATATTAAAGCAAAGTAATTTTAATTATTAGAGTATATTTAACAGCTTCAGAGCTATGAAACAATTTAGGGAAATTAAAATAATCAAGTTTTTAACGACAGTACTTTTACATCTACAACGAATGAAAGAAATAATTCCAAGTTTTCGAACAAACAGAAGCCGTTTAACTTTTCCATTTTCGATTTCGGAGTTGTTTGAAAACCTCGGGTTTCCGACAAATTGCTGACGAATGTTCACATT
>JABXWE010015814.1:0-18532 GCA_014611495.1 Limonius californicus
CAATGCAGGTTTGTCAGGTTGGAGAGAACTGTTAAGATGGTTACACTGCTTTTAAAATAAATTACGAAACAGCGGGAATTTTAAATTTTTATTAGCGATTACATTATTGCGTCCGGTATACGGCCGCAATAATTCGTCGGACGCAATAGCCACCGTAAATTGGCAATGTATGGACGCAACAATGATAGCAGGATGCATATATATATATATATATATATATATATATTTATTTGTTAGTGCATTTAATTTTTTTGCAATTTTACAAGATTTTAATAAAATAAACGTAATGAAGCTGCACATGTGAGGTTCGGTAAAAGTATGAAACCAAGGTGTTTTCGACGAAAAATTAGCTAACATTTTACGCTATTTTAACTACATATTCAAGTAGTTTTAATTTTTTCAATTTTAATTTATGCGATATGCAGCATAACCTCCAATATTTTTAAATAAGAGCATATACATTTTCTGCACAAACCAGCATCTTTCTTCTACTTTGTCTCTTTAGGAGACGTAGCAATTACACAACGTGCAATGTGCACAAACCACAAATATATGTATACATTTATGATAAAACAGCGCACTTTGCTAATTTTGTGTTTGAAAAAAAAAGAAAAGTAAAGAAAAAGAAAGGGGAAAGGTCAAAAATAATACGGCGAATACTTCCTAATCTACAGTATGGTTGAAAAACAGATAAGAGCAAAGGCAGTGTCAATACGTATCAGAAAGAATAATGATTATAAAAATGAAAATCAAAAATCAAAAATTGAATATTATCTCGGTCTACAGCCCAGAAGCATGTAAACCTAAAACTGAGAGAGAACGCTTTTATGAACAACTACAAGAAACCATAGATTCTATACCTGCAGATGAACTTTCAATATTAACAAAGGACTTCAATGCTCGGATTAGAAAAGATGTGATACCTGGAGTTAAACAGAGATTTAATGAGGATGTATTGAATGACAATGGAGAAATGATGGCTAATCTCTGCTCAGGTAATGAATTGAGGATTAACAATACATTTTATGACCATCAAGAGCAATATAAACGCACTTCTGAAAACTCCGGAGGACAAAAATCCACCGTTGATTATATAGTTACTAACAGAAATGTACATCCACTGTCGGTACTGGATGTCAGGACTCTGAACTCCGCTAATGTGGTAAGGGATCACAGATGATTATTAGGGAAAGTTAAGTTAAAAACGCAGGCATGCCCCAAAAATACCATAGGACCAACATCAGTTGAACAAAAATTCAACATCGAGTCACTCTGGAACGAATCAACCAAAGAACTGTACCAAACGCGGCTAGGGGAAAAAATTAAAGGGAATAACATAACAGAGGAAGATATTGCAGATCAGAGTTGGTGAAAAGTCAAAAGAAACATAGAAGATGCGGCAACTGAAGCATTGGGTACACGAATGATTAACAGAAAAACGAAAAAGAACAAAACACCATGGTTGCGGAACGAAGTGAAAGTGAAATGCGCAGAGAAGAGGAGAGCTATTCAAAATACAAGGCAGAAAAAACACCAGAAGCCTATGAACACTACAAGAGAATCCGAACTAAACAAAATTACTAGTAAATCCACTAAAAAATGAACATTGGGAAACCTTTTCTAAAAGACTTTTATGGCCTTCAGAAGCAAATAAACAGGGCAATAAGGCAGCAAAGAAAAGAAATCAATGAATTGGTAGAAGTTAATCACGTAGATGAAGAAACATGGGTAAACTACCTAACTGAACTATTCAAAAGGAAAGAAGACACAGAAGACGAAAATGTAACTAATATAAATATCCAAATCGTAGAAGTGGAAGAAACATAAAAATTCTTAAAAAATAGAAAAACGCATGGTCAAGATCGAATACCCAATGAATTGCTCAAGTATGTAGGACAATGCCTTACAAAAGAATTATCAACTCTCACGAATAAAATTGTAAATTGCCATACAATACCAGATCAGTGGAGACTGAGCACGACTATCATAATGTTTAAAAAGACTGACAAGCGGAAACCATCCAACTATAAGGGAATAAACATACTTGATGCAGCACTAAAGCTTATGACAAAAATCACTACAAAAATATAAACTCCCTCACAACACTTGCAGACGAACAGCAAGGTTTCAGATCTGGAAGGTCATGTACAGATGCAGTTTTTGTATTGCGACAAATTGTAGAGAAGTCCATAGAGTATAATAAACCTGCATATTTATGTTTCATCGACTTGCAGAAAGCATTTGGCCGAATTCAAGTTAACGACGTCGTACACCTACTTCACAATCGAGGTATACCAACTGACCTCATGAAGACCGTCGAAAATATATTCTCCAATAACAAAATCTAAGCTAAAGTGAAACCAAAGCTAACTAAACCCATATTGGTCAAGAACGGAATTAGGCAGGGAGGCCTCGAACTGCACCGAGTTTTCTTAAGTCCCTTTAAGCCTACCCACGAACTGCACCACCTCGCCACCAGGTAGTCCTCGAATTGCACCGCTTTAATCCCTTACCTTGAGTAGTTAATAGTTTCTTCTTCTATTCAGAAATTTGGACTGGCACCAAAAAGACAAAGATAAAAAGTCGGGAATTGGACAGAACGACAAATGCCTGTGAAAGTTTTCATGCCAAATTTAATTCAAATTTTTATCACCCTCATCCTCATATTTATAAATTTGTTGAAGTCATTCTGGATTTTCAAGCTCAAGTGTATATAAAAATGAATTCTGTTGGGACGCCTGCTAGAATTCACGATTCAAAAGTAAAGAAGCGTGCTGAATTATTACACCAATATATTGAAGATTATAATAACTGTTGTAAGAGTTCTGAGGAACGTTTTAATTGTAAAAAAGGTGTTATCTTAATTTATCTAAAAAATGTATGTAATCGTGTAACTTTGTATTCGCAATAAACTCTTCTTTGTAAACAATGTCGTTAAATTTCCTTTCTAGCGATAATCAAATAAGAGGTAAAAATTCTTAGAAGCAATTAAGGCGAAGTGGTGCAATTCGAGGGTCAGCTTAACAGGGGCTTAAACATTTGGAGGGTCGGATTACTTAAACCGGTGCAATTCGAGTGCGACCATTAGGCAAGGTGACTCGTAAGCCCTCTATTATTTAATATAGTTATGGAAGAAGTGATTAAAATAAAAAGTAAGAAAGAGTAATAGACACAGATTGAGCAATGAGGAAATTAAAAATCTCTGCTATACTGATGACACTGTTCTTCTAGCGAATAATAAAGATGATATACCAAAATCATTACACATATCTAACACAGCAGGAACGGCACTAAATATGGTTATATCTCCAGAAAAAAACTAAGTGCATGACAACTTTGGCAGACCCCCTCCGTTGTAAACTAGAAGTAGAAGGAGAAGTAATTCAGCAGGTAATGTCCTATAAATACTTAGAAATCGAATTATCCAACTACGGAAATATTGAAAAGGAAGTCGGAGAACAAACGACTAAAGCAAATAAGATATTTTGTTGTCTCGACTACACAATCTGGCGAAACAAACACGTAAGGTAAGAATCTATAAAGCGACAGTTAGACCAATTTTAACCTACAAGGCGGAGGCAAGACCCGATACATCTAGAACTAAGTGGCTACTGGATACAGCAGAAAATAGAACTTTACGGAAAATAGCGAGCAAAACTTTATTCGATAGAGAGAGAAATGAAAATATTAGAAGGGAATGCAACGTAGAAAATACAAATGAATGGGTGTACGCACGAAAACAATAATGGAACAAACATGTAACCAGAATGACTGGTGAAGAAATCGTGAAAATTGCAGGAGATAAGTCACCAATTGGAAGGACCAAGAAGGAGATAAAATGACGTACAATAATCGAGGAAAATATTGAGGGAAACAGGCGTTGTCCAAGGAAGAAAGAAGGAAGAAGAAAAAGAAGTGGTTGCAATCGAGTTTCCTTAAAAATGAAACACTAATACAACAGTACAACTGAGGAGAAGCTACTACTAGGCAGGTTAATGCTCTTATAGTAGCTGACGGTAAAACCGACAACTCTACCGAACGCGTTGGTCCTACAGACAGACTAATGCGTCGAACAGCCGAAATTATGGCAGAAATAAAAATTGATTGTGGTGTACATTTCCAAGTATTTAAAATAATATATCAAACAAAATTAGACCAGCTATGCGTGTCATATTCGTGATAATTGCATCAATACTGTCTGGTGTCACCATATTGGTATACCAACTAATTTTAGTAAACAATAAGTCAGAAACGATCTCGACGAGATATCTGCTCAACGAAGGATTAGAAGGAGAGATGGGACAGAATTACCATCGAATTGACCAGACCGTGTAAGGATTACACAAAAAATACTACAGTGCAACCTCGATATAACAAAATAATTTGTGTCCGTTAAAGCCAAAAGTCCGTTATATAATTAATATGTCATACATATTTATGCAAAGATCATCACAAGAAGAATTAACGCTATTAGCGAGAACATCCTCGGAGAAGCTCAGCATGGATTTCGAAAAGGCCGCTCGTGTACAGATTGCATTTTCTCAGTAGTCCAGATGATTGAAAAACGACGCGAATATAACTTACCAACTCTGATTGCTTTTATAGACTACACCAAGGCTTTCGATAAATTGAACCGAAATAAACTATGGGAAATTATGATCCGCAGAGGCTTCCCCCAACACCTCGTCAGAGTTGTACAAAGTTTCTATGCTAATACAAGATTCAGGATTGATAAGGAGACGTCGGAGGATACAGTAGAAATAAACGGTGGAGTAAGGCAGGGGTGTCCCCTGTCTCCCACCCTATTCAACATATATATTGACGAAGTGGTCGATAGGTGGAAGCGTACGCTATCTACTCACACTGAAATAAATAATACACATATTGACACTCTACTTTTCGCCGATGACCAAATAATAATTGCCGAATCAGAAGATGACTTACAAAGAGCGGTCTATAAACTAAATAAAATAGCCAACGAATATCAGCTAGAAATATCAACTGAAAAGACCAAGATACTTGCATTTAGAGGGCCAGAACACCTAAGAGCAAAAATAGTACTCAATGATAAGCCCATAGAACAGAAAACAACCTTTAATTATCTGGGATACAACGTGTCGTACATAACAAATTCCGATTTAGAGATGAAACTCAGCAGATTCCAATACACATGCGGAACGATAAGGAGAACATTTAAAAATTCGAATAAAAATACTCTGCTAAAACTATACAAAGTAATGGCGAGGCCAATGCTGCTTTATGGGAGCGAATGTTGGACGCTGACTCAAAGTCAAAGAAAAAGGATTCAAGCTGCAGAAATGAGGTTTTTGAGACCCACCGCTGGATACACGTGGGAGGACTTTAAAAGAAATGAAGACATATTAGCAGAACTTGAAATGACCAGTATCCTACAAATAATAGACGAATATAGACAAAATTGGCTTGAACATGTCCTTAGAATGGATAACCAGCGAATCCCCAGGTCCTTATACGAATACAGACCCGAAGGAAGACGAAGCAGAGGCAGGCCCAGAAGAAGATGGGCAGACCAATTTACATGAAGACGGAACAGGTCTACAAGGCCTACACCCTGATGATGATGATGATGATATTTATGTATGTCCTATTCGCTAAAAATAGTTAAAAGTAACAGTGAAGTATGCGTCAGCGTGGTCCAGTGGTTAGAGCGTTAGACTTCGGTACGGAAGGTAGGGAGTTCAAATCCCCGACTCGATGCCTGGTGGGCGGTCTACCCAGTGGCTTTAAATAATTGGGTACCTGCGTTAGAATGAACAAGGGATAATAATGCGGTTGTCCAGTGCGTGATGCCCACATCACCACGTGTCGTGAATTTCGCACGCAACAACGAGATGGGAGAGCAAGGATACGGACACTCTGACCGTCCACGTTACAGACTAAAACTTCTTCATGGGGTGTAGTACCTCACCATTAAACATTGAATTAATAACAAAAAATAACCTCTTAATTTAACTGCATGCAAATCTTGGTTAGATGCATTTTAAAATTAATAGGGTGTTTAATATGTAGACAAGAAATGTTGTCCGTTAAATCCGAAATCCGTTAAGTCGAGGTCGGCAAAATCACGGTTTACTGTAAGTTTATAAACATAACAACATTTGAGAGCTAAAAAACTGAATCCAACAAAAAACATATCCGCTGATAAGTACATTTTTCATCGCATTTCGGACATTAGAACAAATATTGTATTGTTACAAAGATCACCCGGTATTTCATACATGGTGTTTCCAAATTTGCGTTCAAACTTTCCAAACGCAATTCCCAAAAACAATTAAAATTCGAAGCACCAAAATTGTCTTTAATGCTTCATTCCAAAACTAGAAGGGATTTAAATCGGAATATAAAAATGCATAATATTATAACAACGAATTTGCTTGCCTGAAGGTAAAATCACTAGCACAACAAAGTAAAGCTCTTATTTACGCGGTTGGGTATTTTCGCGTGTTTACTCACTCTCAATCTTTGGTTGCTATGGCTGCAAGCGGGTAAATCGTACATGGACGATTAGTAAAAAATGGGAGGCAACCATATGTTTCGCAACACCAACTGCCCTTGTTTTTGTTTACACAACTCTACAGCAAAAACAATAGGTAATAGCCAAATCAGAGGAAACTTGTTTAATTATAAGTTTTCCTTCTGTTCCGATCGTGTAAAAAATTTAATAAGAAATTCAGGCGTTAGGTGCATTTTGTACTTGTTAAATAATGTGGGACTTATTATCCTCAACTGGTAAACTGCACTTACTACTCTGATGGTTAAATAACTATAGAGTAGTCTTTAAAGATGGAAAATTACAGCGCGCAAACATAAATGTTTTATAAATTGGATTTTATCAAGAAGAGATCGGCATACAAATGCTAGACGCAATTTTTGTCATTGAAGAGGAGCAAAGATGGGGAAAAACCATAGCCTAAAAAAGAATTACATTGTAAGTCTCGTAGTTCTACATTTGTGCATGTCTGAGACAGGTTTTTGTGAAGTAAACTGGCGTACAGGATGTTTCAAAACTTGCAACCATGTTTTATTTAGTCGCCGAATATGTGTTACTTCTGCTAAAAACGGAAAAGGGAGTTGATATTTGGCGCAACCTTGTAGGGAATTGTTACGCCACTTGACATACATATTTTTTACGAAGTTCTGTTACAAGTGTACAAACAAGAATCTCTTAGTACAACACCAGCGACGGCTTAAGAAGGCACAGCCCCACTGATGCAAGGATTATCATTTTTTTGAATGACAAAATTGTAAATGTAAAAGGCTTTATTAATTGTGAAATTAAAAAAATGAAGTTCTCAATAAAAAAACATCTTGCACATAAATTTCAAATAAATAATTTCTACAGCGCTACAAGTTTAAAGTAAAATTTGTGGAGTCGTTACAGCTGCAATTTTACAACCATTTTTTCGAAATCTATTTCATTTAGCAAAAACGTTTAGCGAATGTATCGAATCTTTTCTAATTCATAATTATTTTTAATTGAGTTTTTGATCATTTTAATTTTTCAGGAACCTCTGGTCCCTGCCAATGAGCATAGATTTCTATAAAATGTGCCTTATTTATTTATTATTTATATTTTTTTCCTAATTGTCTGAAATCATAAACGCTTGTCACCTATAAATTTGTATTAGGATAAAATGAAAAATGGGGGGAAATGGAGCAATGGGGGTGTATTTTATTTTGTGAAAATAGATTAACAAATAACTGAAATATGGAAATGTGGGCGCGGTCTGTTCTGGTTGTTGAACGACCTCTGAAATTTGAACCACTAGGCCTGTGCTTACTTGTCCTATGTCTAGAGCCGGTACTGTACAATACTAACTTAATTTATTTACATTTTAAGTACGCAATGCTTTAAAGATAACAAGCAAATGTAGGATATGTGTGTCGTAAGTGTGAATAGCACGATGTAGCAGAGGTGATAACAAATAAACTGTCAAGAAAGTGCATCCGTGACGTGTATTTGAATTTGCTATTACTTGAAGTTGAAGCTAATATATGTACTCATTTAGGAGAAGGAATTTGATTGGGACGAAAAAGTAAAAATTAGAAAAAATTAAACGAAAATATTTAAAAAATTACATAAAAAGAATCTCTGTAGGACCAAATGAACATTACGAGGCAAGATAATCGGAAATGTTTTTAAACATCAAATTTGCCCCCTGTCTTACTGAAAAGCAAATGCATGTTTTGCTAGAGAACATGAAGAAAGCCGGTCAATACAAGCATGATATGTGTCAGGCATTCTAGAGGAATTTTGTGCTGTTAGCGGAAAGTGCTGAATACTTCAAGCAACGCTTTTTCAGATGACTTAAAGTATGTTTTACAGGAGGATAAGATTACTAAGATAACAACCCGGTATCTGGGAAGATTTACATTTCGGCCCAATTTTACTCAAATCTCTTTGGAAAATTGTCTTACTTTAATGCAATTAGAGAAGAATTTCATAATTTTACAATGTTACCCAGGTAATACTTAAGGACCCAGAATTGTTTAAAATTGTTTTGTTTATTTTTCGTAGAAATATTTGCTTCAAAACAACTTACTTAACAAAACCACCCCTAAATCCATCGAAACCCAATGTCGAATTGCATTTTAGGGCGGTTTTGTTGTGTAAGATTTATGATCATTTGTATCTAAAGGACCAAATATTCTCAAAAAAGTCGCGCATGGCATTTGGAATTGTCATCTATGCTATCCCATTTCTTGAAATACTGCAAAGTTTAGCTTTTTCGCTGGAAATTGATTAGGATTGATTCAATTTGAAAAATTGAAGCAATGTATTAGCTCTCCCCACTTTCAGTAAACATACATAATGCCTTGATAGCCGACTATGATTACCTTCTATGCCAGAAATTTACACGAGTGCGAAGCACGAGTGTAAATGTTTTAGATTCTAGAACAAGTGGTACTAATGATACATTTGATTTTCGATAAAATAATTCGTCCACCACTAGGTTCGAACAATCTGCAACAACAATTCCATCTTACCAGTTTTACTATTTATATGACTTAATAGTATTTGCATCACATCGTACTAAATAAATATTAGCTTACGTTACCGAAAATACCACTGGTCGAATTGCCGCACTGTAAAGAACTATTTAATGGAAATTATCAGTTTCGTTTTATCCTAATTGGTCTCAAACCACAAAATACTGTCATGTCATTAACTGATAGTTACATGAGTTGAATGTTCTGTAAACTATTTATTAGGTTAATGTTTGGTGAACGCCCTAAAATATTGAAGTATCGTTGATCAGTTGTAATAAAATATTTTATCGATACTTGGATGTGGGCCGTGGGCTAGAGGTTAACATGCTAGACTTCTACGCTGAGGGTCCTGTGTTCAATTCCCAGTGCCGGAACATCGGATTTTCAACGGCCGTTCTCCCTCGCAAGGCAATGGCAAACCAGGAGAGGTGTTCCACATAGTAAATCTTCTCTGGAGTAAAAGTGTTTACACTTCCCGTGGTTCGGAGCTCACATTAAGCTGTAGGTCCTCTATGTCTGTGGCACTTTAAACGCGCAACACAGGCATAGGAGAGAATATCGCTATGTCTCGTAAGAGATAAAACACTCGAAGAAGGATGTGACAGGAGAATTATCCCCAGAAGAATAATCCTGAAAAAATACCTCACCTGTTGCAAAATAGCCCGGATTTAATAGCAATAGGAAAAATAGTTATATATGTATTATTCTTTGGTTAATATTGTTGCTTTAAGCTTTCTGTTTCAAAGCATTGGCATTTGCTCATACAGAATATTTATTTATTTTTCATGTTTTAGGAAAACCATTTTTGATAAAATGATAGTAGCAAAAATATTACACATACGAACTTTTTTTTCTCATTTATTCATACTACCGTTCCCCCCCTGGAAACCGCTTTCGCATTACTTCAAGGGGGTGCGTCCTTTACACGCTAAACATTCATACAACATGCACACTAAACTTAACAAAGCGAATTGCGGTCGCCCCAGTCGGGATTCGATACCTCGACCGATCGGACCGAATTTCGCGTGACCTCGAGTGGCAGTGCGTATCCGCACTACTCCACCGAGACCCCGTCATATACAACCTCTCATTAATTTATAGTCCCACCAGTAAGAAAAAAATATTGGGTTTAGATTTTAGGAATTACAGAAACTATTTTCTACGCTTACAATGTAGAATAATGAGTTTTTTTTTTAATTTTATTTCATATAACATTGAGATCAAATCAGAAGTCGTTTTCAATTGCTATTGCCATAGATTGAAGCTTAGTAGTATTAATATACAAGATGTTTGTAAATGGTTCTCATACATTTAAAAACAATGTAAATTAGGTGAAACCATATACATTTATTTATTTATTATGGAGGGCCTTATAGGCCCATCGCTTTCACCGATCGCCCAGGGAATTAGAAAAGTTTCTGACCCTGGTGAGATTCAAACCGGGAAGCGTTTGGACTATTATATCCAAAGCTTGGCTCTCTTACCACTGAGCCAGCCCCGCCCCTACCATATACGTTATACTACTTAAAAAGTATATTTTTATCAGGGTTGTTTGAGAATCCCTGATTTTATAAACGCTTGCTAATCTTTGTATGTGAGCAATCTGCACACGAAATTCACCCTTCAATAGTTTACTTGTACGAGGTTAACGTGCAAAAAATTGTTTTTAACATAGCCCGTTTCACGTGTGTTTCTTGATTTTTTATTGTTGTTGGTAGCATTCACGAAAATGTTGGTTTACATTTAGCAAAACCTTGAGCTATATAGCATTCGTGCAAGGATAAATAAAACAAAACTTGAATCATCATCGGTTTGTTTGTTAATCAATAGTAATAATACAAAGCATACCAAAATCATACACCACGTAGTTTTAGTGCAAAACACATTGCCGCTTTTAATTGCCAGTATACACTGATCAATTTCAAAGACAACAAAGTATTTGAATTTGTAATAACGCGTTTGCATTTCCCAAAATCTGATAAATATAGCAACCATAGAAAATTTTATTTTTTTTTCAATACGGTTAGAAAGCTTGTTTTGCTTTTTCGGTAGCTTCGACATTGACTAAAAATACTTCTGTATTAATAGTAAATATTATTAATAAATAATATGCAACACCTGAAAATGTCAGAAGTTCTCAAATATTTCTTAAAATGTTTTAAACGAATTTACCAGAATATGTTATCAGAATTATTACAACCAAGCGTTGCGGTGATAAAAAATCCAGCATTTATCAACATCATTCGGAACCCTGTTTTGCGCTTTCGTTAGATTAGTCGAATCCTTCCTCAACCTAAGTTTCGAATAATTCCAAAAATTCTAAAACAATCTTTATAACCTTTTGCTGCTATTTCTACTTCTAAAGAATGATTTTACCTACACTCATATACCACAGGTTAAAATTTCGACAAACCTTTAAAAACAATTGCTATGTATTTTATCTTAAACTTGTTGATAAGTTTTGAAGCATGTACGAAAATATTTACGTTTCATTTTCCAAAATATATTATCACAATTATTGCAGCATGTGTCAGTATCGTTAGAAGCCTTGTTTTGCGCTTTCGGTAGATTTCTCAATGATAAAAATCACGTAAAATACAAGAAATTAAATGCATTCGACCTTCTAATTCTCTTTGTTAGTTTCCGAAAATTCCAGATGATGTAAAAGATGTTTTAACATTTTTGCAGCTATTTTTACTTATGAAAAACGATTGATAAGATTCCATTCTATTTATATTTTGATGAATGTGCGAGACTATCTAGTCTGTGTTTTCCGGACCATGCTATCAGAATTATTATTACTAAGAGTAAAGTTGCTGCGGTAAAACATTCCATCATGTGCCAGTATCGTTTGGAAGGTTTGATCATAAAAATCACTACTTTATTGAGAATGAACGATACTAACACGTATTATGCTACACCTTTCTTTTTTTCATTCATTCATACTACTGCCCCCCCCCTCCCGTAACCGCTTTCGCATTACTTCAAGGGAGGGGGCGTCCCTTGCATACTAACCATTGTGATCTCGACTGACAGTGCGTATTCGCACCGCCCCATCGAGGTCCCTATTATGCTACACCTGAAATGCGAAATTTGAATTCTTTCTCAACCTACGTTTTAGAAAATTGCAGAAGTCCTCAAACATTTTGAATAATTTTTGCAACTACTACTTCTAAAAACGATTAATGCTACATGAATCTATTGACCCTAATAAAAACGTCTATGAATTTTATCTGTGTGGTAGAATAACTACTCTGTATGTGTATACATATTTCGGAAATTAAGGACCGATCGATCATAAATCAAAATTTGAATTTGTAAAAAAATGTATTATGCGTAAATCTTAGATACTCCTATACCATCGGTCTCAGGTTTTTATAAATTTTAGAGATGGAGGAAGAGGTGATAGTCACTCTGCCTTAAGTCGGGACTATACGGGGATATTTAAAAATTTCCCAATTGAAATGCTCAATGAGTTGCACAGTGCTAACCGGTGCGTGCGGTCGGACTTTGTCGTCCAAAAGCACGACTTTCTTAAGGTCTCACTATGTAGGTCTGAATTTATTAACGTACCACGTTCCAGGAAATCAACTGTCAATACGTCTTTCCTGTCCCAAAAAAACAGTAGCCTTATGCTATCGATTTTAGAACATTACTTTGAATTTTACTTTGGAGCAACAAGTATGCTTCCACTGCATTGATTATTGCTTGGGTTTCAACATTTATGCACGAAATACAACTCTCGTCGCCAATCACATTGTAGTTCAGGTGCTCATCGCCATTAGTTTCCCTCAGATTTTACATATTAACTAGTAGAATTATTATTGCCAATAGATTGGGTAATTAATTTTTTTATTATTAAATAAAATACTGAGTATCTACTTATAAATGTTTTCCTAATCCAAATCCAACTACTAAAGTTATTACAAGAATTTAAATGAATTTCTATGTATTTAATATTATATGTCGTTCTGCGAGATATCACGCATGAATAAAATCAGCCGCTGAAAATCAGATGCGAATAACCTTTGTTGAACTTCCGTCAAACAATGCATCCAATATATCAATAATCAATTTTAGAACAACACTGTTAGTCGCATTGTTCTACGATATTTTATTTGTTTTGTGTCTGAACAGCTAAAATGTTTATACCTGAATCAAAACAGAACAAAGTATAACTAATAATTAGGTAATTAACTGGGGTGTATTGAATGTGAAAACAATTTTGGATTTTGGATTGTTGAAACTTCCACTATTAGCTGAAATTAACCCGAATATATTTAAAAAGTAGTATAAACTACTCGATAATTAACACTTTCAATGCATACAGCATATGATGAATGAACCACTCAAATTAATTACTAAGTAAAGAAAACCGTTGCACGTCAGCATAAATAAAGAATCAACACAATTTTCCCTCTTCATTTTTGTCTCCGAATGTCTGTCTAACTTATACGTTCAGAAATATTAAAGGCTACAAACTTGGATAGCATATGACATATTGTAAATATTAAATGTTATTTTTTCTTAGATATTTAACGGACGCTTGTATTTCCACCGTTATAAAATGGCTTCTCCGCGAGTTCCAAAAATGTAAGTTTATATTCCGCAAATTATAAGTCCCCGAAATAAAAATTTTAGTCTTTTAGGGGGAAGTTCGGCGAATGTACGGTAAAATTGGAGGAAAGAGCAATGTCGGTGAATAACAAAATTATTTAGCATTCCATAAATAATTTATCTATAAGCCGGAAACATTTACTTGGGGGCTCATGGAAATTTTAAAGCTAAATGCTATAGTTTAGTCCATAAAACCTTTGCTCCAAATTCGTGTTCAAACGATCTATCGAAGGCGCTGAATGCATGCCTCTTGAATATTTATTACATTGAAGAAGATATACTATTACATCTTGAATTGCGTGTAAATTATTGTTACTCTACTATATTTAAATGTGTTCGTTCTGTAATATTCCCTAACCGCATGTTCAATTATCCTCGAAACCGGAATTATTATGAAATTAAAGTGTATTAGCTGAACCCGTGGGCTACGCCTCTCGTTCTATTTAGTAGTTTCTTTTAAAAATAACAGCTAAACGGCACTGAGTTTTAGATCTGCACCTAACAAAAGATTATTTCATTGCGGAACATCTTATATATTATTGCTTTCTATGTGTATTTAGTAACTTAAATAGAATGTCTTGTTTTTAACCATCCCAAATTGTCATAGTGCAAAGTGTATTGGAAGGCGTAACGTGGCCATAAAGGTGGTTTTAATATAATTTTCTTGGGTGGAATGCCAAGGGTAACACATACATAAATTTTAAATTTTAGGTTATATAAATTACATTGTGCATTTTAGCAAATAAATAGCCCTCAAAAATATAAATTAACACGGTTATAAGACAATTTTCGTGAATTGGTTGCGAAAAATTACATTTAACAAATTTTTACTTTAGATAAGATGCAAAGTAAGAAACCCATACGCTCAATTTTAATTTTTTTTTCTAAATTCGTTGCGAAAATAACGTTTTTACTGGAAGTACTATTTCTACATATCTTTAACTTAATTTTTTTAATGATTACCATAAACAACTTTAATTATATTTTATGAAGCCAAAAAGTAAAAATCAAAAATATTATTTGTAGGTATATATACTGACATGTGATCACAGATCGCATATTTCAGTTTAATTCTTATCAGCTCATCAATAACTGCAATCAGGTTGAAGTTAAACAATGTGGTCGTAAAATGTGCTCCCCCCTACTAACTTTTGAACAACTTGATATTCCTTCACCAAATTGTGTGTGCTTTAATAGGAGGCTAAATACTACTTTTTAGCCCATATTTAAATTTTATAACTTTCAAAATGGCGGCGGGGCAACTATTTTTTAAATGGCAATGGGGGTCGAGTTTAATTGTGCGTCTGATCCTTGAGTTTCATAAAAAAATATTAATCCAGAAAAAAATGACAGATGATTGAAAATAACAAGTTTATGGAAAAAAGAAGGCACCCGAAAAATTTTGCGATTTGCGGTCCGGATATGTCGTTGGCGTCCTCGTCGACGACAACAACTTTTCCTTATGACGCTTTCCCGTAGCTGGTACCGTTCGGCCGCCAGGGGCGTTTAAAATCGAAACACGAATCGACGTCATGCACATGTCCACGTCATCGCAACGGGTCGGTCGCGAGTTCAATCTGTTCGCATAAGTATGGCGCGTCGACGACCGGCGAAGACGGTTCTAACATCCCCGAAGAAGGCGCGGGGATGCCGAAACGTCGAAAAAAACCGTAAAAATCGGCATAAAAACTTATCCGGCGTCCCCCGCGCCCCCTTCGGAGATGTTAGACCCGCCTTCGCCGGCCGTCGATGCGCCGTACTTATGAGAACATCGCATCGTATTGCAGTATGACGTGTTATTAGACAGTTGAATAAAAAAAACAAATGAAGCTAACAAATGTTTGATAAACTATCACAAATGTCTCTAAAACTGTATCTTTAAATTAATAGTTGAGGGGTAAATATTGTTTAAAATCTCAAATTCGGAATACGTATTTTATGGTCTCTCTTTTATTGAACTGTATTTTGGATTATGCAATATTAATTAACATACAATACTTTGAATACAGGTAACAATAAAATAATATTATAAAAATAATTGCAATTTTAGGTTTTAATAAAAACGCACTGAACAGAAACATATTAGAGATAGAGACTTTTAATGGAACTCTGTTATGTAAGAAGTGTATGTATCACGAATGTAACTAGCTGTTACATTATTTTTTATCATTTTTAGTAAATGTATCTGTGGTCATGAGATTTCCGAAACGCCTGTTCTGCTTTGCTTAAACATAAAAACTAACCGATCATAAAAATTCCCAATTTTTTGAAAAATTCGGATCCGGAAGCAGAAGTCAGACACGTGGTAGCATTTGTCTTTACAAAAAACAATATGGAATGTCGTAGAAAACTCGAGTACAAACCAAATACTTTTTCGAAAGTCCGACTAGGCCCTTTCACCGAAAAAGCATTAGTTCAAGTTATTTTAACAGCGTTTAAGCATTTGAATTGAGAGACATTTTTAAGAATAAAATAATTGTAACAACAGAACCCTACCAAAATTTTGAAAATTTTAAATAATTTATTTTCCGGAAAGTGTTTTACCTACATAGATTTTGTGTTAAGATACAGTTAATTTTTTTTATTAACGGAGCTCGTCTCTATAAGGCCTTATAGGAGTTTTTAAAGAATTCAAACATCGAATCCCTTGTATGAATAAAAATTCTGAAAATACTGCTTTCAAAATGGAAGTCTTAGAAAACTTTTGTTCAATAGTATTCGAAAACGACTCTTAAGAGACATTTTTTGTTTATTTATTAGCAAAGGTACTTTATAAAGTCTTCTATAAATTTTGTAATATTTTAAATACCTATTGCATACTTTGAACAAAAATATACTTACAAGTAATGGATTAAAATTATTTTATATTTTAGTAATACTAATTAACTCAATTTCAACAGCTTTTTATTTTTTGCTTTATGCGTAATTTCGACATTTTACATATCATTTTTAAAAGCATTTAATATTGTAAACATTTATAGCTTGGGTAACAGCACACTGGATCTTGTTTTCGGACTTGGCTCTGGTCTTCTATTCCAAAACTTCCAATAGCAGGGAATTTATGAGCTCAATTTGCTCATTCATTAAAGGTGTATTTGTGAATTTAAAGGTCTCGGGTATATCCAATTTACCTTTATCATCACAGAAGTATAAACATGGTATATTATTTAATGTTAATTGTGTTGTAATAAGTGTTTAGCGAAGTTAGGTTTTGCTGGGTGTTTGTATTTTTATGAGTGGATGTGTTACTTGTATCTGGTATCAACATTTCTAATTGTTTGACCTATGTATACATAATTACACTGTGAACAGTTTAATTTGTAAATGCCGGATTTTAATAAATCGATATCAGGATACCACAGTACTCATGTCACCATAACACACATAAATTAGCAGCCTATAGGTCCTTGATGCATAGAGGTCAATCAGTTTCTCTAAATAATAATGATTACACCAAAGAATTTTCGATTATTGAACAAATTGCACACAGTAATCGATATAACACAAAATTGATAGACACACTAATCAAAAAGAAAGATTATAAATTAGCAATTCAAAGAATATATCCTAAAGACTACTTTGAAATTGTTAAATATATTGCAATTCCATATTTCGGTGATATTTAAATTGAAATTATAATCAAAACAAGTATATTTAAAGTAATTTATAAAACAAAAAACACTTTCAACACTTTATTTAAAGCAGAAGATAGAACTAACGATTTGTTAAAATCAGATGGCATTTACTAATTAAACTGTTCAGGGTGTAATTATGTATATATAGGTCAAACAATTAGAAATGTTGATACCAGATACAAAGAACATATACGCTCATACAAATACAAACACCCAGAAAAATCTAACTACGCTAAACACTTATTAGAACACAATCATGCATTGACATCAAATAATATAATATTCTTACACTTCTGTGATGATGAACGTAAATTGGATATACTCGAGGCCTTCCAATTTCACAAACAGACTTTAACAAATACACCTTTAATGAATAAGTAAATTGTTTACAATATTAAATGCTTCTGAAAATGGCATATAAAATTTGGAAATGTTAAAAGTGGGGGCCCCCCACTTTTAACATATGTATTTCGAAATATTGTTTATTTCAGTCTTCCATTTGCTGGTACTGCAGCCATATTAATAAAAATCACATTACTAGTCAAAATTAAAATTTTAAATGTTAATGTTCTATTATTTTTAACTAAGAGTATAATTTTTTATTGTATTTGTTGTCTCGTTTCATATGTATTATAATATGTGCCCAGTAATATATAAATATTAGTGGTAAGTGTTTGCAAAAGAATAATGTGTTCCTTAATCTAATCTTGTCTTTTTTGTTTTATTTTATGTGAAGTATTTTCTGAAGAAGCCCAGTTTCCTGTGGCGAAACGTAAAAAACATGTTAAAATTGTGACATTAACTTCTACCTCCTGTTGAAGTTTGATATAAATACACATTTATATTTGGCGAAGATTATTTCTCTACCTATTTTTTCCCTTAATATGTTAACGTTGACATTATTTTCATGCTCTAATAGTGTAAATTAAAAAATAAGGAAGACATCTGCTTGTTTCCACATTTCAAAACTATCTTTATGTGAACTTGAAAATATAGGAAACTCCGAGTAAAATATATGGCTCATTTTTTACTTTCCCATACCTTATAGGTATAGGGTAAGTATTGAAATCATGAAAATTTTCGAAATCGAGATTTTAACGGATATATCCGTTTTGGGTCTCTAGGAACCCAAAAAAGTGGTTTTTAAAAAATGTCTGTCTGTGGGTGGGTATGTACGTACGTATGTACGTATGTGACGCTCCTACAGCCGAAAGTATTGCTCCGATTTTGATGCGCTTTGGAATGCGGGG